>JAOBRH010410165.1:0-11097 GCA_027575125.1 Umimayanthus parasiticus | reverse complement strand
TCAACTTTGAATGGTCACGCAAACAAATACAAATTATAATTTATTAGTTCTTTGTGTACCCTGCGAGCAGAGACCTTTTGTATACCACGAAAAACAGAGACCTCTTGTATCCCCACGAAGATTGTTTGCGTCCCTACGACAAATCCACCATTATCATTAAAATTTGCTTTTTCACTAAAAACCTGTGCGGTCGTCTCGTTAAACAATGACTTCCGGAAACTAAAAAATAACACATATTCTGGCCAACGCCCTCAGTGGCCCTCTTTGTCCCCTTATATTCTCTTGGACCAGATAAACAGGACTGAATCGCTAAGGATTTGATTACAGTCAATTTTCCCAATAATAAACGTTAAATTTCTGAATGACCTTTTTTCAAACAATTCTTCTATGCAAAAATAAGCTTTCACCAACTGACAACTCAGTGAATATATTAGTCTGAGACTAGTATCACCAACGAGACAATCAATAAATTGGCAAAAATAAAAATATATGTTAAAAAGACACAACAAAACCAAACACGTATATGTTGACTAAAAAGTCGATTCCAACTTTTGAAAACAACAGACAGAATTGGCTCTGACTCCCGCCAACTGATCGACTGTCAAATAAATTGCAAAAAACCATATTTCAGAAGCACTCTTGGCAGCTGCGTTTAAATTCAAGAATATTCTTCTTGAGACATGAACTTTGTCGTGGGAGGGCGAAATCACTAATAAGGGGCACTCAGGGAGGGTGAGATTTCTAGGGATTTGTCCCCGGGGAAGGGCGAGATCATGCACGGGGAGAGGGCTGAAATCACTGGGACACTGGTACGGTAAATGGGTTATTTTTCATCCACTCCATTAAGACTTTTGGGCAAAGCATAATTCTACGGCCCTTTTAGAGCACATCCAAATAGGTTTAGTTTTTCTCACTGTTTATTTAGGACCAGGAATATCTGAAAACGCCTCAAGTAATCCTAGGCATGCCCAGAATGAGTCCTCCTTTACCGTCTAGTAAACTTCACTTAAATACTACTCACGGCAGTTGAAAGTTATAATTTCTTAATGAGACTAGATTAGAAGGTTATGTATGTTTCATAGATAATGCTCCATGTAAGTAAGGAAAGGTATTCATGAGAAACTTCGTAATTAGTCTAGATCCAGATCACTGTCAGTGTCACTGGCGGCCTCTTTACGGGGATCCTGTTTGCCACAAACGTGCTCCACCACAGACACGATCCCATTCCTGCAAACCATAAAGTTCTCTAGTTACACGTACAGTCAGCTTCCACTGGACCAGACAGCTTACTACGTGTCGTCATCACTGATGCCCAGTAAAGTTCAGAACACAATCATAAAAACAATAACCCAAGAAACAACAAGGCAAATAATTGATTAACAAATGCCAAAATCAAAATGGACTCAAATAATTCGTCAAGTTTTTATGTGTTTTAAACAGTGTATATCCCGTTCTCACTGAAGTCCACGAGAACTTCTGAATGGGGGAAGAAGGGGGGGGGGGAGAGGTTTCAGATGTTACATTTTATACAATAAGACTTTGGAGCTGAACTGGACGTTCTTGAGGAGGTATGTCTTAAAATATATTTTGGAATCATGCATTGTTTCAGAAATTTTCGCCATATTTGAGCATAAATTCAAATTCTATAACATTACGTCCAAGCGTCTAGCTCCAATATAATGAAAATGAGTGCTAACAGTAAGATGTCATCAATACCTGCTAGCATGCAGCATGCAGTCAATACTTTAATACTGTATCCAGAAAGACAAAGCAAGTTTCCTTCTCAATTCTATTCTCTTGAAGTATTTGCTGGCAAATTGAAAGGCCCCTTTAATACACAAATCTATGCGTAACAGTAAACGGCTTTACTATACTTACTCGATAAGGAAACTCTCAACATCAGAGGCATAGAAATCCTCTCCAAGTGTGTCTTGCAACCTGACAAAGTTCCCAATGAGTTGCCCATCCCTGTAAACCAGTAGTGCTGGCAAGCCCCTCTCTCTCTGTGACAACAATCAAATTGCATGCACTTCTTCAGAAAATGTTCTCAAGAAAGATGAGACTGATGCATACATATACATTATATACCTATTCTTAAAATTCATAAAATTCATAAAATTGTTTTGTAAAATTAAAAAAGATTAAAAGCGCTTGGGTTACTTAAAGTTTCACGTCAGAGCGATCATCAGTCTACATTATAACATTGATTCATTACATACGTAAACTAAACTTTCTATTTTATTGAAATGGGCAAAACGCCTTCAATCGTTTATCCATTTTCTGATTTTGGCCAACTGTTCGGTGGCAGTTTTGAAATTGGAATTTGAAGAGAGTAACGATGTGGTTTGTTGTAGTGCGCATGGAAATCAAAAACCGAGCCCAAGCAGAGGTTGCAAGCCGAATATTATCAAAGCCAAGATATTAGTGAAAGTGATCGTTAGCAGACGAATGGAAAATATGCCGTACATTCCTCTGGAAAACAATCTATTTCGTCTTTATCTTAGCCTACTTGCGGTATTGTCATACTTCATGTTTCCCATTGGTGTTTGGAGTCTCTTTGGCCGCCAATTAAAGTGCTGCCAAAAAAAGCTGGTTTCAACAAATCTGTAGTTTTCGAAACGGTTTGGTTTCGGAAACCTTACACACTCGTCAAATTGCACACAGTTGCTATCCTATATATAGCTCAGTTTCTCTCTTTTTTTAAAAAAAAAAATAGCATGACATGTTGTCTTTTTTTATTTCGCAAAAGTACAATTCAATTTTGGGAAATCATTTGGTATGTATGTACTTTGAAAATTGTTTCACTGTTTCGTCTAGTTTAGCAAAGTACAGTCAGCACTCACTGCAATGCAAACTACTCGCGGCGAGGCAAGGAAATCTACCTTTGTCAACAAAAATCAAATACATCATTCGATAAACTCTGAAATGCTGGGCCAAGAACGCAAACAGACTGTCTTGGTAGCGAATTGATTAGGATAACGGAGTCTATTTAGTAAACCTGAATTCGATTGCCGTTGGACGCATCTTGAACTTTCTTTTTCCTATTTTTTTCTCAGCCAAAAAGTTTCAGGTATTCCACTATGGTTATTATCAAATAAAAACAGTTATTGCATGACATGAATGAAGCAATGAACTTGAAGTTAAATTTGCATGCAGAGATTAAGTCATGGATTTTGTTTTTGGAGGTTCTGTACATATTCGGATTTAATTCATATTTTACAAATAGTTGGACTTCTGGACTTTTTTTAGTTTATTCATAACTTGTCTCTCGCTGCTGGTAGAGGCGATGAAAGTGATTCAGTTCAGAGCTTGGTTACAATTCCTGCCCGCAGAAATAAATTATGGGACGTATTTGATCTTCACTGTTATGAGTCTTTTCTTCCTCCTCACTGTTCATAAGTAAAAGCCAGGTTTAGAGAAATATGCTGTACAATGTATTCATTAACTCCACTGCGGTAAAAATACTTATCATGCATTGTCGATATGTCTCGTATGTAAATTATTTCAAACCAGTGTTGACGTTATGCAATAACTCGACTGTACGTGCATTAGTACGTATTATTATGTAGCAAAACTCGAACGGCCTTACATTGAGATTTGGCAAAAAAAGAAAAGTTATTCTAAAGTAAACGAATTTTTTGCACCCGCTTCTGGTTTCCGAGTTTCAGTACCTTTGGAGAAAAATTTATTGTTCCACTGCCAGCTAGCCTGCATAGCAGGCGGTCGTACGCACAGTTTGCGGTCATACGCTCAGTTTTTACTGTACTGCGGCGTATTGGGGGAATGGGGCGAGTAGATGCCGCGCCATTTGTAGTAATGGGGAGCGAGGACTTAGGACTTTTGAGATGCTCGATTCTGAGCGAATAAAAAGTCGAAAGAGCATCTGCTACGCAGGCTAACTGCCAGCGGACATGACTGTATTAGACGAGTCAACGCATAGAGCACAGAACTGCATCACTTAGGAGAAACACCACTACTACCAGTTCCTATGGATCATACCTCATATGTTTTCCAATGAAAATGCGTCAACTTTTCTTCAAATGGATCTATAAACATGCTATAAACAATAAACCAACAACCAAATACATGTAATTGCCAGCCATTTTTACGTGTACCTCTTACAAACTACACAAGTAGTGAAATTATTTTTCCGTTCCACTTCATGTAACCGGATTCATGTTTCTTTCCCAAATAATGAACCATATGGAGTTAACAAGTGAGCTTGAAATACACGCTGTTGCAGTCTATCAATAACAACCAAGCATACGATAAACTGCCCGAATTAAGCTATGTGAACAGCCTCTTGCTTATCTGAAAGCCATCGAACGTGTAGGTACCGAGCAAGAAAAGCGCTCTGTAACAGCTTCGATTTGTGACGTGTTCAGCGGGATTATTCGCTCTTATATATACGATATCTCTACTCTTGATACAGAACACAATCGCAAATCGAAATCGCATTTCGGTTATCAAATGGTATCTTCATTCAAAGGCAATTCAAAGCTTAGCAAAGCTTCATGTAGCTTTAACTGGTACTGAAGTTAATCTGCATAACAAGTCCATCTTGAGAGGTAAGACCGGTCAAGCTATCTTCTTTTTAAAACTTCTAAAAGCATTTCAATTTAAGAATGTGACTATTATTCAAATTTCAGTCATTAAAGTTTCGATCGTGTTTGCGGATGACACAATTGTTACAATCAAGAGTTGATCAACGTACTCATAGTACGTATGCGTGGACCCCGCGGGTCAGTTCATAAAAGATCGCACATCTGCACTGCCTTGTACGCTACACGTAACCAAAGGTTTTTGGTACGTTACCTCCGCACGGTACTCATTAAACAAACTATAAACGAAAAAAAAAGTTGTTGCTGATCTATGGTACTTACGAAGTGCTTGCTAATTCCTGTGTCTGAAGCAACAACTTTACAAAACTTTACCTGAAATGAAACAAAAATCTAAAATATTCGAGTGAAAAACAAACATCATCATCATCATCATAACTTTATTTAATGAGGGTAACAGTTTGAAGTAAAAAACACCCAGCGAAAAACTGGATGTAAACAAGCCTTTTTCATCATCTAAAAGGCCACATAAATGTTTTTCTGAGTCAAACTTTGTGTCATATAATTCCATCCACAGGCTACCCAAGCTTATAATTTGTAATTGTTAGGAGTTCTAGTGTACCCTGTACGGCCGACGTGCTGCACGTGATGTTAGCCAATACGTAATGGACAATTAGTTTACAAGAGAATGTATGGGGAATTCCTCGATCCCCTAAAAGTGGCAGTAAATTGCTATCTTTGTGGAAATAAACTTGACTTACCTCAAATGTATTGCTTACTTACAAGTGCGTCGATTTCTACGCCATTCTCTGGTCGTTTTGTTGAGTTGTCCGAAATGATGTCGCTCTCCCAGTAGAAATAGGGAAAGGCTACACACTGGATCGCCTCCAGGCGAGAGGTCACTCCACAAATCGCTCTCCCCTCACAAAAATAAGTCTCAAATATCGATAAAATCGTCAGTTCCATAAAGCCAAATAATTTTCACTCCACATACATGTTCTTCAGCGGTTGCAAGTCGTAAAGACCGATAAAATCTTAGTAAAATTCAGCTGTTTAGCTTCCTTGATATCCGTGTTTCTACATCGCATCGAGGTGAGTCAAGTTTATTTCCACAGACAGCAATTTACTGCCACTTTTCGAGGATCGAGGAATTCCCCATACATTCTCTTGTAAACTAATTGTCCATTATGTATTGGCTAACATCACGGGCAGCACGTCGGCCGTACAGGGAACACTAGAACTCCTAACAATTACAAATTTTAAGCTTGGGTAGCCTGTGTTCCATCAAGCATAAAAAAACACTTGAAATCTAAATCTAACAACAGTGAAGGAGGAAAGTTTTGTAGCCAAAAACAGCGATCTCTATTCATTTAATTGACAAACCTGAGGATAAAGAGTGAAAACTACAGGACAACGACTTACGGTGGTGAATTGTTGAGCAAGAGTTGATAAGCAGTCATTCATTGCTCGACAACTTTGCAGACCCTGTCATTTAAAGAAATAAAACAAGTTATAGTCGAAATTATAGACGACTTTCCGTAATATCAAGAGTGCTTGAAGACCCTGCTATAAAAACAAGACATCGTTGACAGTAATCATCCTCAAAGTTTGAAATGTAACCGGCTGTAAACATGTTTGAAGCATGCTTGAATTATGAACCTTGAGTAGATACAAGCTCTGCAGTGCGCAGTCATAGAAACCTTTCAGTTTTACGTAGAAATCTGCTGTAAATATTACTAAATGAGAATCCAAGGAAAATGTCAAGGGATTCTCTAGCTGAATAACTGATAAACAGACAAAATTGAACTCTCACAACAAACATACAGGTAAACAATCACTTATTAAAATCTTGTTCAAATGCTTAGAAAGACGGTAATTATTCAACCAGGCTGATAACCAGAGTATTGTTGGAATGGCTAGATAAATTCTCAATCTGAATCGTCGGAGTCAGAAAACGCTTCGTCTACACTCATCTCATCATCATGATCATCTTCGTCATCACTATCAAGCACATTCTCACACTCGTCACCACTGTCAGAACACCCGCAGAGATCGGTGCACTTAAGACCCGCTTTCCTGCACTGACATCGGTTAGTTCTGCTCCTTTCCTTAACACACTTACACCGAACCAAGTGAACAACAGCATCAGGTACGGGAGGCAACGTAGTTGTAATAGGAATCCGTGCCTTTTCATCTTCTTTCAACTCCCATTCAAGTTCCTTTGGCGATGGTAAGGTTGGATTGGCAATCTTGTCATTGTTCCACACCAACAACTGATAATGGGAATGGAGAATTGACTAGAAGCTGTGATTCGGTAGTACACTGAATCCTGAATTCCCTATCTCTTCTGTCGGGTGGCTTCCTTACGTGATGATGGGAGATCGTATCGGTCAAACACTAGGCGAATTTCATCACCGTTTCCATACTTCTCGTGGATACGAAGAGCAAAACGCTCTCCGAGGTCTGAGCATGTCTTTATCCATTCTGGCTTGTTATAAGGGACTGGACTTCAGCCATTCCATCAATAATAGAGACTCATATTCCCCCCTGACCGTCATCCTGATCTATAGCTGAGTTGTCATCTTTTCCGGTTGGAAGCTGCTCAAGGATCGACATCAATGCGATCTTGTTTGAACAGTGCAACATCGTTCCATCCGCCGCAAGCATAGACCTTGTAACAACTGTAAATTAATATGTCCCAACAGACTCTTCAATGTTGATTTCCGGAGGGCTCTTGCACACCGTCAACATGCGGGCAAAGAGGTTTCGATCCTCTAGTAGCTCAACTGTCTCGCTGCGACCAGTCACCTTGATCTTCTTCTGCACTGTCACGTCTGGAGTTTCTGCTTCTTCATCTTTGACCAAAGGCCTATAGTTCCCAACTGAACTCTCTCATTCACAAACGTTTTAAAGAGCTTCGCACCAATGCTACTCTGCTTTGACATGTTCTTCTTGATTTTCAATTCTGGGAGATCTTTGACCGGGCAGTCGTTCCCTTCCGAAATTTGCAACCTTTAGATAGTGTAAGCAACATTCTATTACAACTGATACGTATCAACAAGTATGTTCTCAACGCGGTAAAAGAAAAACAGGTGAAGAGAACGGAAAAGAGAGAACAATTCCTGTTAGATAAAGGATTAAAAAAAACCTCAGAACTGGTGTCACGTCTTCGGGATCTTTCTTCCGATAGACTGCCATGGCTGTTCCGTGGAGAGTCCGTTCACAATCGGGCGTATCTTCTTTGAAGTCGATATTATCGACAGCAAAGTTAGCACGCCGACCTGGGACAACATCCGGAGGAATAAAAACGCCACAGTTCTGCACCATTCGCTGAATAACACTCTTCTCGATCTGTGCTTCTGCACAAAGATTCGGTTGCACTCTGCATACATTCCAAAACCACGCAGGAAATTCACACTCTCTTTGCTTCTGATGACATGTATTGCCAAACCAATGGCAAGTTGTTATGGCATTTCTCTGGTAGCTCCAACAATCGCGGATTTGTTACGTATTTGGTGTTCGGACAAAGTCAGGGCGACTGTGCTCTGTGATAAGGTGGCAGCTCGCTTGTGCTCTTCTGAAAACTTGCCATCTGTGTCAAAGTAAAATTGGGTACATAACTACCTTGAAAAAGCATGTTAGGGAGTTTCCGTTTTATACGATTAAAAGCCGGAATACTGCTAGAATTTTGTTTGAATGTTGCATGAAATAATATAAGAACATAAGACAGTACATAAAAATTAATAATAGTAATGAAAATAAGCAACTCATTTTTCCCTTCACTTCCTAACAAACAAGCTCTATCATTCCTGGTGCCAGCTCCCTTGGACCTCGAATGATCTATCTGAAGAAGCAGTAAAGCTCCTTTGGCTCCTTCTTCGTAACAAGCCTCTTCAAATGCCAGAACAGCATTGTCTCTAGTTTCTTTCACCGTTACTCGTTCTGACTCGTTTTTACGTTTCGGCTTATGAAATTCAACATTAACAATTTTATTGGTTATGAGCCATTTCAATGACTTCCCGCTGCACCTCGGATTTTGCAAACCATTTTCTTGCAATACACTTTTGTATAAACTTTCCAGCTCAGCCATGTTCAATGTTTTGCCTTCGTACAACGCCCTTTCCGCTATGTCAATAAACTGTACCCTTGCAGCTACTTCTACATTTGATTGATCAGTTTAATCACTGTTTGCCTGGCGAAGTATATTTCCCACATTGTTGGTATAGCATTTGCTGTGCTAATTAAAAAGCATGGGCGTCATCTGTACTAATTGCTGTTGACAACTTGGTTAACAACTTGACATTTCCAGTCATCTCAACAGCAGAACGAATAGAATTGCCTGCGACGAAGTGCTGACAGATGTAAATTGTTACGATACCCAGCTCCTTCCTCACAGAAAAAACACTTCTCTCTGTCATACGCTTGCGATCGAGTAAATGTCTTTCAGGAAAATCTGCTTTCTGCGGTTTAGGAATAGAGCCATTCTTCTTCGATTCTTTTAAGTTTCCAAACATGTGTAGCCTCCTCGAAACACTTCCTTTGCCATGTTGCCTTGCTGTTCTTAACTCGTCTGCTGTTATATCTGCGAGGAACTGAGGAGAGGACCACGAATCTCCACACTCATACCTTTGCTTTACAAAACTTTGACAACTGGGTTTTCTATGAGGCTTTCTTTTCTTTCGTTTTGACATATTATACATAAACTGTAATTTAAATTTCGTTCGACTCTGTCAGCCATATCACGACTAGCCTACCGTACTTACAGAGCCACTAGAAAAAAAAACATGGCCGACATTTCACACTGACTGTAGGAAGTGAAACTGCTGGCCAGCAAGACCGCAGTAAACTAGTCCCCAGTCCCCTAGAGAAGAAGCATGTTTGTTATTATAGATTACACTTATTATGAAAATATTTTTTAAGATAAGAATTATAAGAATTTTATTGAACAATTTAAGCAAATTCTTGATTAATTGAATTATTACTATTTTCATCTTTTCTGGTAAATGTAGGTTTGACCTAACCCAGCCATTCTTGAGCATGCCAACTTTGCTAACCTATCAAATATTTTTGATTAGTTTTTTAAAAATCTTGTTTCTCAAATTCCCTTTATTGCGATAAAACAGGATGAGATTTTTTCCGAAATTTCGCAAAATATTTCTAACTTATTCTTAGACTTACCTTGTTCTTAGTTATCAGCCTCGTTTTCATGTCAGTGAGTCACGTGACCACGAGCAAAAGCTTTTTATGTGTTCCATTTAAAAAATATATTATGCTTTTACATAAAATTTTAAAAAATATGAGACAAACCATAGTTATCGGTGTTTTTGATAAACTGGCCTCGTTTTCATGCTCGGTTTTTTGACGTCACTTAAAAACCCTCCTTAAACATATCTGTGCAGGTTGCAAACTTGCCAATATCACTTTTGTTGCTATTTGAGGTCTACTGAGCATAATTTACCAGGCGGTTAGCTTTAATCACAAATTTACCGCGGAACCATATTTTTGAACATATGCTCCCTGACTACAACGGCAGTAGCAGCAGTAATGGTAGTAGCAATAGCAGGTAACAATAACAGTAGCAGTAGTAATAGTAGTAGCAATAGCAGGTAACAATAGCAGTAGTAGTAGTAATAAGGCTTCCTCATAAAATATCTTATTTATTATATTTGTTATTATTATAATAGTAATAGTAGCAGCAGAAGCAGTAGCAACAGCACTAGTAATATTTTACTGCTACTCCTACTGCTACTGCTACTAATAAGTAGAAATAGCAGTAGCAGTAAAAGTAGTAGTAGTAGTAGTAGTAGCAGTAGTAGCAGTAGTAGTAGCAGTAGCAGTAAAAGTAGTAGTAGTAGCAGTAGTAGTAGTAGTAGTAGTAGCAGTAGCAGTAAAAGTAGTAGTAGTAGTAGTAGTAGTAGTAGCAGTAGTAGTAGTAGTAGCAGTAAAAGTAGTAGTAGTAGTAGTAGCGGTAGTGGTAGCAGTAGTAGTAGTAGCAGTAGCAGTAAAAGTAGTAGTAGTAGTACTTAGCAGTAGTAGTAGTAGCAGTAGCAGTAGCAGTAAAAGTAGTAGTAGTAGTAGTAGTAGTAGTAGTAGTAGTAGCAGTAAAAGTAGTAGTAGTAGTAGTAGTAGTAGTAGTGGTAGCAGTAGTAGTAGTAGTAGTAGTAGCAGTAGTAGTAGCAGTAGTAGTAGTAGTAGTAGTAGTAGCAGTAGCAGTAAAAGTAGTAGTAGTAGTAGTAGTAGTAGCAGTCGTAGTAGTAGTAGTAGTAGTAGCAGTAAAAGTAGTAGTAGTAGTAGTAGTGGTAGTAGTAATAGTAGTAGTAGTAGCAGCAGCAGTAAAAGTAGTAGTAGTAGTAGTAGTGGTAGTGGTGGTATACAGCAGTGATAGTACATACCTGTAGTGGTAGTATATCTACGCCGTCAACAAGAAAGGGGTCTCATAGACGAAAATAGCGTTTCTTTTCAAATGTTCTTAATTCTCTTGTCTTCTGTTACACTTGGTTCAGAAAGCCAAATTTCTGTGTTCAAACAATGTCAGAGC
>JAOBRH010410054.1:0-11100 GCA_027575125.1 Umimayanthus parasiticus | reverse complement strand
AAAAACCTGCCTTGTTGCAGTTTGCATGAAGGTACCGGAAGGTCGGATGCTCCTGGTGTGTTTTAGTTAGGTGTTAAAATTTGCAATCCGGCATATTTAGGCTCTGTCTACACTAGTGCATTTTCGTTTGAAACCGCATACCTTTCGATGCGTTTAGGCCTTCTGTCCACACTAAGACGCTGAGCGTTTTCGGCGAAACCTCATCAATGTGAAAACGCTCTCGAAAGTGGATCCAAAGGAAAACGTATACGTATCCTCTTCGTGAAAACGGCAGTGTGGACGCAGATCGATCGATGCGCTTTCGATGTCACCGAAAACGAAGCCAAATGAAAACGCATTAGTGTGGACATAGCCTAAGGACGCCCCTTTTGGCATGAACCAGTATGTTTTAGTTAATGATTTTTTTAGGTTAAAAAGTTTTGTTAGGGCCCGATTACATGGTGAATCTCAGCCCGAGGGGAAAACTACATGTTTTTTCTCGATTACATTGCGAAATCTAGTCACAACAAACATGATTTCAGAATTTTCCGCTGCTCGAATCACAATGTGGTCTAAGAATAGTGGCCTCCTCAGATTATATGGGAAATTCCAGCCCGTTTGACCCGGGGCTGAAAATTCCAGTCTAGGCTGAAACATCTTTCACGTAAACTAAAAGTAAAACCTCTCTTTGTTAACATTTCCTAATGAGACCGGGCTGAAATTTCAATCCGCCTAACTGGGCTGAAGTCTCGGCATATCCGGGCTGAAATCTCAGCCCGGGTTGAAGTTCTCCATGTTTAAATCGGGCCCTAAAATATGACAGTATGTATTCGTTATTAAACTAGAGAAAGTTTGGTTATCGCTGAAACAGACAACAACAGCGTAAATAGTGTTTGATTGCTTTAGTTTTGGATGTTACCCCAGAACCGGGTGTGTTTTAGGGTGCTGAAGTTTCTCGGCGAGATGTTTCTTAGGGCGCTTTTGCAAACTTTTTGACAAGAATCTTCGGCAGCCAAACACTGTAATAGTACTAACTCTGACACTCTTTTCCTCTAAGAAACGTGTTTACTGATAACAAGTTTCCTCATTTCCCTCCCCCCTCTCCCTCCTCCTTTCTTTTCCCTCGAACAGCCAACACGAGATCTTGTGACGAGATCACGTTGAGGATGGAAACCGACAAAATTTATAGGAACATGCCTTTGAGCACACCTCAAGCCTGAGCAGGGATTAGGAAAGAAACGTTTATTTCCATGAACTTGGAAGTGGAATGGAGAACCGATGATAAATATCGCACAATGACCGCATTTCGAATTTATGCTCAGGGACCCCACTCACATATTGTATTGACGGGGGGGGGGGGTCCCCAGGTATTTTTTTCGGTCGAAATTTTGGCCAAAAGAGATATATTTGAGTCTATGAAAGACGCTTTTAGGGTCGCGAAAAAAAAAACGCAGGGATTTTTTAGGGTGTTGTACATTTCATCAGTTCAAATCAACAATACCATAAGCGCAATTTACTGTTGGTATGGGTATGCTAAAATCTAAAATGCTAACTTTCAAAACAGTGTGCGAGAGTTGCTAAAAAGCTAAAAAGCTTTCGGCTGCTGTTGTAGCCTTGTTCACAAAATCTGAAATCTGAAGTAATAAAAAAGGCTGAAGTCTGAAATAAAAAGTTTTGAAGTCGGAAATAAAAAGTCTGAAGTCTGAAGTAAAAAGTCTGAAGTAAAAAGCCTGAAGTCTGAAATAAAAAGACTGAAGTCTGAAGTCTGAAGTGGTCCTTCTCGGCCATCGTAGCAACCACAGCAACCACGTTGAGTATTTCAAAAACTACTTGATCAATATAAAAATGTAAATATAAACAAGACAAATAATTTTGAAAATCCGGTTTTGGATAAGCCTGTCAAAGGGGAAAAAGTTAAGGGTACCAACATCTTAAAATACAAAACCATGTTTTAAACCTGTTTGTCAGAAATGTCTAGTTCTGCATAAGGTATTTTTTTCGTGATTTTACTTCTTAATTTAGCAAAACTTAGTCGAAAAAAGTTATCTAGTAATTTTATAGCCGGAAGATTTCTTTTTGTGGTAATGAATTAATACGGTGTGTCCCATGGATGCGTTTGTATAGAATATTCTACGTCATCAAAATCCAACCGCAATCATCTGATCACAGTACAGACTGAGCTGAATATGAATTCCTTACTCTTTGTGTCTACAATTCGTTCCAAGGGCCATTTCCTTTCCCTCGTCACGCCGAAATAGGAAAACGCCCAGGTAATGAGGTTGCTCATGCCTATTGATTTAGTGTCAAATGTTTAAGAATGCCATTGGGAAAAAATTGCGCATTGCGTAGTGACAAAGATGCGTCGCGGTTTTAAATTTCTTTCGTTTTACCACCATGTCTCTAAACTTCAGACAAAACACGTATCATTTAGCTTAAAATACTGAGCTGAGAGAAATTAATAGTTTTAAGAGTATAACCCCTTCAAGCAGGACCGTGGATGTGTGTTTGCCCGCACTCGTACTCAGACGTCTGAAGTGTTCAGTCACAAGTCCCCTCCATCAAGCACACAGTGGTTATTTTGTGCTGATCAAAGGATGATCTTACCCAAAACACCGAAGGCCTTATTTATCTTCGACGAATTTGAGTTCGTCTGACATTTGATAATTTATCTTTGACCAAAGCGAAGCTCGTCTATCCAATTCGTAACTTAACGAATTATAGCTACATTCTTAACACAAAAGTACGAAAACGCGACGACTGTCATGTATTACCCTCGTTAAATAAAGTCGTTATGTTATGTTATGTTTTGTTATGTAGTTATGTTATGCTATGTTATGGTATGTTATGTTATGTTATGGTATGTCATGTTACGCTATGTTATGTTATGTTATGTCATGTCATGTTATGTTATGTTATGTTATGGTATGTTATGTTATGTAGTTATGTTATGTAGTTATGTTATGTTATGGTATGTTATGTTATGCTATGTAATATTATACTATGCTATGCTTTGCTGTATCATGTTGTGTTATGTTTCCAGTCTTATTGATTTGCCTTCAAAAGCTTCAGTTGTTATGAAGCAAGAATACCGTTTTTCCGCTCAGCTCATAGCTATCTATGTCAGTGGGAGTACACGTACTCTACGTCACCAAAATCCAACCACAATCAATTGATCCAGATAAAAATTGGCTAAGGGCCTGTGATGACCCAGGATATGAAGCCGTTATAGAGCTATTAACTGAGTTAGTAAGCCAAATCCTTTCCCGAGCCAAATGGTTCATAAGGCAGGCGCTTATCTTCGATTTCCATAGTGTTAAGCGGATAAGATTCTGTGGCTCCCTCTGGACGGGACAATAGTCTATCACAGGTAGCCCCCGGCCACTGGCACTCATTTATCACAACTAAGTCTAGTCAAGTGCCTTGCTCAAGGACACAACACAGTGGTCACGCCGGGGTTCAAACTCACAACCTTTAGATTACGATTTAGACACGTTAACCACTCGACCACTAACTGAGTTAGTGCCAAACTTTAAATTAAGGGTTCTAGGAGTCAGTATCCCCTTTGAGGAATGTGAGGTGTATTTCCCGGCGACACCTTAAGTTTTTTTAGTCTTATTATCCCCCGCACACATCTGAAGTGTAAACAAGTCCCGTCCATCAAGCACACACCTCAAAGTTACTTACTTAAGGCTATGAGGATTACGGTAAAGGTATATTTGGTTTGACTCCTGAAAACATCAAACCTTTTTGGTACCAACAAACAAAATAATAAAGTCAGATGTCTTCGGTAAGACGAATACTAAACAAAAGGAGTTGTAATCAATTATGAAGAATTCGACAGTTTCCTGTTATGTTTGTCAAAGCGTTTGCAACGATCAATACTTGGAAAGATCCATGAGCTCTCAACTTTCACCCAGGCTTTCGCCACAAAAATGTCTAAGAAAAAAAGTGATATTAAAGTAGTGTTTTAAGGGTTCTGCACTGAAAGTTAGAAACAGACTTATGAGCAATAGGATGCTTCGTAACCCAGCTTTTGGTCAAATAATATTCGTCATATAAAACCGTTTTCAACACGCTTTTATTTTTATAAGAATTAGCAACTTTCGGATGAGGCTGGGCTGCTCTTAATTTTTTGGCCGCGATTTCAGCCTCAAATTGCTCTTAAATTGTTCTTATTTCCTGATATTTTTAAACAGTGAAATAGTTGCCTGAAACAATACATGTAAAATGGCACTAAGAAATATGTGTTTGCTATTGTTTCATCCAGCGAAAAAACTGACTTGAAACTGTCGATACAACGTCCGCGAACGTGACGAGCTTGCTTATCACTCTTCCAGCACCCGATGACCAAGCTAAATTCTGCCAAGTTTTGTTTTTATGTACATCTCCATCTGTGTCCAAGGATTAAATAAATTTCTTAAATTTATCTGATTAAAATTTCAGCCTGGTGATTGTTCTTAGCTTGTTCTAAATTTTTAGGCAAATCTCAGCCTGGGTGTTCTTATAAAGATTGTTCTTATAAAAAAAGCGTGTAATCAAATGATTGGCTCTACTCAAAAACATGTTAGTAATCACATCTTAAAGTTTTTTGACCTAAAATTTCAAATTTACCAAACTCTATGGATTTTCACAACACTTCAGGGAGATATGTTGAGTCAGACTGTCAAAAAATTCGAAATGTTGATTACTGTAACTCAATAAATTAACTAAAATGAATCATCGTATCGACGATATATTTTAAAAGAATCGCGTTGACACAAAGCAGCTTTACCCATCTGCCTGCATCTCATAGATGTTTAAAAAAGAGTAAAGATGACATCACGTGAAAACCATCTATTGAGCTTCACCTTTATTGAATCCGCGATGCGTCCCGATCTCACGTACGTCAGACAGAAGCCCCCATGAGGTTGATTACGAGTAACCAGGGGACAAAGCACCTTCGCGTGATGTTTTCACTTTCGGAATTTCGAATAACGTGCATTTCAAAACGTGTTCACATCCTTCCATAATAGCACAATTTTATAGTAAAGCAAAGTGCAGGCTATGGTCATTGATTCACATCACCATTTGACAGCTCAGCGCTGCCATATATGATTATCTCCTGGATCAATGTGCGTACTGAGCATGTACGATTAACGGATTAGCATAGCCATATAGAAAAGGAAATAATAACTGTGATATTTTTCTAACTTCTACATTTTATTTTAACATGTTAAATACATCAGGTGCTGGGTGAGAGAGGTTTAATACTACTGCAAAACGTTTCGCAATTAATGCTACTGTTTTCATGCATTTGAATAAATATTTAAAAAGTCTTTGAATTACCAGATTCTCGCGTCATCAGTACGCCCACAATAATATATTTTTAAATACTAATCAAACAGTGCTTCTGTGCATGTTCACAAATTTGTATATACTTAGATGCTTGCTCGTTTATTTTACTGCTTGAGTTTCATTCACGTCAAGGCATATTTTGATGTAGTTATTATAACGAAATATCTTTTAGTTGATGGTGCCTTTATTGTTTAGCGAGATTTTGTTCTATTATTTTGTGTTTTGAAAGTGTCAGATCAGATAATGATCAGACTTCTCGGATCTCAATTGCCATCTTTTGACCTTATAAGTACTTTATTATTTTACTTGCGATCTATATGAATTTCTGAAAGTAGTAATTGTTTCGTGATACTATACTCCATAGATACCGTGTTCCGTTTTATAGCGACTGTTTCTTCCGCAGATTTAATTGACATGTGAAAACTGGCATATTCTTTTCTCACTGCGAATCATACCAATCGCAAACCGGAAAAACATGTCTTGCTTTGGCTACTTCGCTCTCGGAGTTCAGTGATTGCGATGAGCAAATCTGATGTTGGATTCAAAAAATCCAAAATGGAATTAAAGAATGCTTTGTTCGCCAAAAGTATTTCCGTCTCACTTCCGCTTTGCAGGGGTGGAGACGAACTACTCGGCCCAGTCTCTTACATCCGCGTGGGAGGGGGGTTGAATGCATTACCAAAATCCAGCAATTGATTTCACCCCAGCGGACTTCCTCACAAATCGTATGTGCTGTGAACTGAGAATGAAAGTATGATGGTTTGAGAGTAAATCTACATATGTTTGCTGTGGTGGAATTTCTACACGCTCGAAGACAACAAAAAGTCATCCAGTAATTAGGAGGGAGTGTAGATTTTTGAACAAGAACCGTTTTCGTAATGGCGGATGATGAACGACCGCCCGCCCCTCCTATTCGCATGGCTTCGACCAAGGATTCTGGCTCACCGGCTTCGAAACCTTTACCAAGTGCACCAGAAAAAAAAAAGACCAAAGCCTTTACCTTTTTCCAGAATAAGGGAGATGAAAGAAGTACGTTCTTTTGTCTGTGTATGAGCACGAGCAAACGCGTTACTTTAAAGCGTTGCTGAATATTGTTTTCTGTTGCTTTGCTTCGATTCTGACAGCGCTTGTTTCGTGTCTAGATTACAAGAAAAAGCCGGAGATTTCTTTGCCGACCCAATTCGAACACACCATTCATGTCGGCTTTGATCCAGTCACCGGCGAATTCACGGTAAGTGTAACGAAACAACATCACCAAAGCAATTGCTGTTAGTATCGTAGAGGTGTTTCAACTCTTTGCAGAAAAAGTGTATCCTCGGAATTTACGCAAGCTAGCGCTAATACTGGAAGGGTTGAGTCACTTCACCATATGCAGCCGGCAGAAGAGAATGAATGCTTCGTTGGTTATTCTGTTTTAAACAGGAACTTTTAAATCACCGATATTTTACCTTCTCAGGAGAGAAATACGTAGCATGTGAATTTGATATGGAGCGAAGGAGTTTTATTGGAGATTTTGAGGAAGCCCTAGATCAGTAGATGCAGACTGTACGTCAATTCAAAATTATATTTTGTGAGCAGCATGATGTCTTAATATGCTTGGGATACAAGAGAAAAAGATAAATACAACTTTTCAGCTGTATGCATTCTATATAATGGTAATCGGACAGTCCAGAATATAATTTTTATTTGTATTGATCACGAAAATGTCGCTGTAAATTCAGAACTGCCCCAATTTCGGGAAAGCAGAGAGAAAGCATTTGCAATACCGTTTGTTTGAAGCTTGCGGCAATTGGGGTTTAGTTTCGAATCGGAACTCAGATCGCAGAATCCGCACGGTGAGTCGAGGAATTTCGAGTGAGCATTCCTTATATCTGTATTTCATTGAGTGTAAACAACGATCATTCCAAGAGAGAAATATCTTTCGTTCTGGTTTACACAGCTGAATGGATTTCTCGCTCTTCTCCATATTAACGTCCGGTTGAAATAAAGTTGATAATTCGCTTTTTCGTGCAAAGGAGAATTAAGGAACGATATCGTTTATTTGTTCCTTGTAGCTATTCGTGCTCTGAAGTTAAAGCAAATTGGTTTCTGTTGAGAGGCTCTTGAAGAATAAGACAGGAGACTCTGTTTTTGACGGTTCGCTTTCACAAGTTACCCCAGTTCGACTTGTTTCGTTGTCGTAGAAATGGTTGAATTGTGGTTTTAATTCGTCTTTGTCAACCATGCTTCCTCTTTCAGTATAATTCCAATTTTGAAAATAACATCTGCCCCCGTTTTTGTATTAAATCTACCTTTATTATTGATTTATGTTGGCATTATTATTGATTTTGTTGGCCATCGTTGTAGTGTCAGTTGATTTCAAGAATAAATTGTGTGGTTATCAGATTGACCAATGGCATGAGGATGTACCCTTGCAAAAGCTTTAGAATTACTCATTTACTGCACAAAGGTTTTCACGCCGAGCAACCTTGAGTGGCGGCAAACTTTAACACATGCAAATCTTGAATTATCTGGATTAAAAACATTGGCCTGATTATTATAGATCCTGTCTGAATAAATCCTGAGCAAATATAAAGTGTTGTGCCAGTGGCCAGGTGTCTTGTGATAGCTGACTTTTTGCCACTGTGATTGTAACTGTGCCCAATTTGCATGCCTCTGAAACTTGACATGGTCATTCTGTAAACTAAAGTGGTCTTTCTCATCCGTCATAATATCAACAAAATGAAATGTAATCTGCAACAATAAGATAAAAGAGATAAATGCTTTCTTATGTAATTTGAGAAACAAATCCTGGAGTTCTGCTAGAGTTGTGATCAAAGCTCTAGCAAGGAAAAGAAAAATGAATGACTGCATTAATTTAGGTCATTGATCTAAATTTCATATGATCCACCCGTCTCATTCAGTTTTGACCAATAGTATTATTGTTTTGTAACAATTTAGTTACAAGACTGGTGGGAGTGTCTTTTGCATTTAATATGTTGAGAAATTGGCCCGAAAGAGTAAGAAAACAAAAAGTCGGGGCGACATCTTACAGCCTCACCAGAGACATTAGTGGGAGCAGGTGCATATGTTAATGTTTTCTATATTAACATAAATTTATGCAGAACTTTGCCACCTTCGTGTACAACCCAAACTCTTTGACTGAGTTTCTCATACATTTTGTATACCTAACTATTATTGTTACTGGCCTTTGCTAAAATGCTGCTAACTAACAATCGGGTATCAATTGTGTTGTAACACTGGCCTTCTTCTTTCAGTTTGTACAAAAATCCTTAGAAGACTGAAGCTTCTGTCATAAAATATTTATCTTGTTGCAAGCTTTTTAATGACTAAAACTTGTCATCTGAATTGACGTTGTTTGGCTTTTTCTTTAGTATATTCATTGTGCATTGTTTCAGAAGTACAAACTATGGAAGTCAACAAAACTTCCCTTTTCCTGAGAAGAGAAGTGAGAAAAGTTTTTGCCGCCAAAGTTTGTAACCTTGCAATAATTACTCTTTTACACCAGTTTAATTGAATTGAAACCTATCCATTGTGTGTAAAGGTATTAAAATCATTTGGCTGTTCGATGGTTAGAATTGGGATAATGCCGATATGTTCAGAATTGGGATTTAGACCTTTTCTGTGCACCACCCCTTTCCTTTAGAAAGTTAATGTTTTGCTGGGGTTTCAACTCTCAAAACCCTTGATGCAAAGCTGAAACCCAGATCATTTTTGCCAAGAGTTGCAAGGCATCATAGTTGCCAAGTCCAGGCATTGAGCATGAGGCTCATGCATTAGACTAATGCCTCGCATCTGTCTTACACCTAGCAAGAAACCCACTAATTTTGTAATTATTGCTCTCTTTCTCATGTAGTCTTATGCATTTTCAAAAGTTTATCGAAACTTTACTAAAATAAAAGTGTTTGTGTCAATAAACTTTGGAGTATTTCTTAACATTCTAACAATTATACCAGTGAGTCTATCATTTCTTTTGGTACTACTCAGAGTTGCCTTAAATATGTTTAATTTGCAATTATTATAGTTAAAATGCTGTCTTTTGGCCTAGGACCAAATTGATGTACAGTTCCACTTGTACTGTACACCTGAGTGCGCCATGTAGAGTTTCGAGAAAATCTCACACCTGATATTCTCGAAAACTTGGCAACTATGGAATATGCATAGTGAATGCTACTGTTGATAAACACAAGTTTCTTGTAACAAAGTAGAAATTCAATTTTTTGACCAGTTTTGTAAACCCCTCTGGGGTTGGAAACTATTCATTTCTATATTTTTGGGCTTTTTTACTTTGCTTATTTTATGTTAGAACTTTTGTGTGAATGGAAAGTGGGTCTTAAATTTTCCAGATTCGGGTCGTAAAAAATCTTACAAAGATCTTAAAAGTTGTGAGTTACTAACTACAGAAACGCTGATGATTCATCAAATTTGTATTTTATTGTTTTTGCACATATAGCAGTTATAGAACTCGACAAATGTAGTTGAAGAAAAGCATAATCAAAATTCAGTTGAGTATTGAATCAGTCTCGGTCAATGTCAGCTGGTATTTTGAGTCCATCACCAATGGATAAACTTGTTCAGTGTTTTTCTTGACCTGGTACAGTTTGAAACTGAAGATGAAAATTTGGCCTTAGCTGGTTAATTTTGCCGTGGGGTGGTTAAAACACCTCAGAAATCTAGTTTAGTTACCAGACACTACTGGTAAGTGGTTAATTTGTATTTAAAGGTCACACAATAGAGTTTAGGTTCTGCTCACTTCATTCTTCACAAAGAAATGATGAGCACAATGAAAGATTCAGCCTCAGATACTACATTGATGTGTTGCTAAATTCTCCTAAATGATATCCATACTTTTCTTTTAAACAGTTTGGGAGAATTTTGCTTTTGATATAAGATAATCTGCAGTTTGTGATCAGTTGCCATGTTTTCACAATAAAACATCCTATTTTGTATTGGTAATAGAAGTGTATATAAACTAACTGGGGCTGAAACAGTTAACCATTAAACACTTTCTTTTCATACAGGATTTAGAGTCATTACTAGGATAATTACTTTTTCGTTGGGCCTTCAGATCTGAAAATGAGTTTGGCCTGTTAACAATTCAGCCTAGGCTGGTTAAGGAAAAGACCGGTTTTGACCTGATTACTCATTTATAACATTTGTAAAATTCGCTCTTGGAAGACCATACAAGTACCAAGTGACTTTACTGTCTAAAAGGGGGTACAGCCACTAGGGAAATAATTATTTATGATACAACCAACAGTGTACAGACCTAAAAAAATATAGAATATTATCAAATATGTATTGTCATCACTTCTCATTGTCATGAAAATTTGTAAAAATTGATAAAGACTTTTGAAATCTCAATATTGTAGTTGATTGTTTCATCATTGATTCGGGTATCAAAACAGTAATATTGGTTACATTAATCTTGTGGATTACCCAGGCAGGCAAGCTCCAAGTGTTAGCTGCTGGGCATTTTGGCAAAACACTCTCCTACAGTACATTACAAACCCTGAGTGGATTCCGATCTTTTTTAAATAATAAGTTGCCCTTTGTGAGGTATAGAATATTGAAACATGCAACAAATTGAGGCACCTGCTGCATAACATGAGAAATTATTTTTTCATAAAATTTTGATGAGGAACTTTGCATGGACAATGATGCCTTAAGTTTTTGTAGAAATAATTTATGTTGAACAACAAGTTAAAGATGCAAATGACCAGTCCCATCGGATTCTTTTCTAACAAATCCAAGGATTAAGACTACAGTTACTAATTGTGAGTAATT
>JAOBRH010409943.1:0-11100 GCA_027575125.1 Umimayanthus parasiticus | reverse complement strand
CTCAATCTCCATAATTATTGGGGGGGGATCCTCGGGCCCCTTCCCTGGCTATGGCACTGCACTGCATGCATGAGTGTAGGTTTTGATATCTGATTTTAGTCTGAAAATAGCATTCTTAGCAGACTGTGAACGTATGTCGTATGGAACTTTCAGTTTAAGAAGGCTTATCTGAACATAGTTTCGGTTCTGAAATTAATAAGGGAAACTAGCACAGTTTGGCACAAAAATTGGTAAGAGTTTTCACGAGGGGCGCTGCGCGTCCCCACACCGGTGCCAGTGGTTTGTGGTCTGTAACACACCGCTTTTAAGAAACCTTACGTGAAGTGGCTAAGAAAACGTTATAACTTGAAAACAATGCATAAACGTTTTGCTTAATTTCAAAACGCCGTTGTATAAGCGTATTTATTAAGGTAAAATACGTTTCATCCCATGTAGAATGTTAATCATACTAGTTCCACTTACTAACGTTGTTATATAACTAAATGCACTGAATGATCAATAATCTTTCATTGAAATGAGTATTGACCAAAAACCTCGAGAAAGTAACCGCCTTTAATTTCCATTGCAATGAACCCCGTCCCATGGTTTACTTGGGGGAGATACCCGCTACAATGAAAACAAGGTAAAAGCTCTTAGAGGCTCACTAATCCACAGCACACAGCCAAGGACAGTCTTTTAAAAATAGTCCCTCCCCCTTCCACGCTTCCATCGTCTTGTCAACAGAATCGAAATCACTGAAGCGTTTACGTGTGAGAACAAAGACAGACAATGGAGCATAGAAATTTCAGCAAAAGATATGTAGATTAGAAATGTAAGATAATTTTAGCAATCTTAAATTTGACCCCAATATATGCTGAGTCAGGGTAAGCACTTGAAGTGAAAAGACATTACTTTATCAAATTGCCCAACTCCTTAGTGAGGTGACTATCATTAAACGTACATCCCGAGTGCAAAGCATAACTTGATACTTTTGACCAAGCAGCACAATGCCTTAGAAACGTAACAGGTTATGTAAGGACGATTGGAAGCACCAAGATTCCGCACGTCATTCAAAGACAACTTCTATGCCAGTATGTAATGTAAATTTGATACTTTATGTGAACACAATCGTCTCTATTGGCGAATGGAGAACATTATGTCGCAAAATGACCTGATCAGCACTGGGACAGCGAGAGCAAGAAGTTCTCTGAATTCTTTCAGTATGGAACATACAACTGGGTGCGCAGATGGGATAAGCAGCACAACCTGTAATCAGTCATTTATCGGTGGAAGTTTAAGCTCCAGCTATTTTCGCCATTCTTCAGGTCCCTCAGCATTCCATCCCGTCGTACCTCTACTCTTTCCCTACAAATGGCCACTGTTTGATAGACACTGCGGCAATGAAAGTCTCTCGATTCTACAAGATCAAAAAAGTAATAGCTATTTGACCGACTTCTCAGAATCTAAAAGCACATTTGTTTTCAAGTCAAAGCCTGTAGTTGGACGGACTGAGGCTTCAACCGCTTTGAAAACTGTACAGTCGGAGATTGAGGTGACAGATATTTGTGAAATACAAAACGACAGCAGGGAAAAAAGAAAGAAGTCGTCAAGTACAAACTCTGATTGTTGCTCTTCGGAAAGTCCAAACTCAGGAAACAAAGATACAAATCTTCTACCAAGTAAGAAAAAACGAAAAGGTGAAATGTCTGCAAAAGTAAAAGATGAAAGATACTGGCAAAGAAGACACAGAAACAATATTGCAGCAAAGAAATCACGTGATGCAAAACGAAGACAGGAGCTGTGCACACAGCAGAGAGTAACGTTTCTAAAGACTGAAAACACACGACTTCTTTTAGAGCTCAGTTGCCTTCGACAAGAAAATACAAAGTTAAAAAATCTTCTTGGTGTGTAGGCAGCAGAGAGACTTTAAAACTCGCGTGTAAGTGTTATGTTGTTGGAAATATTGTTCTCAGTTCTCCAGTTTACATGTGATGATGTATCTTGTTCATTTCCTGTATGTTGTCACAATCAGGCTGTAGTTTCCTCTCAAATATTTTTGGCTAAAGAAAAACATCTTTGTTCTTAAAGATGAGCACTTACGTGTGATGTAACAGAAAGGTTTTAAAGCAATAAATGAGTAAAAATTTATGATTAAGAAACTTCGAATTCACATGTTTTTGGAGTACTAGTCTTTATTTTCCTTTAGTAATTTGAAATTAATCGATAACGTCAAACGACAGAAAACCATGCGGAAATGTTATTTTCTTGTAAAGTTTCCAACTTCTTCAGGCTACGCTTTCTTGGTAAACATATATTGTTGATTACTTAAAACTTGAGTTGCAAAAGCTGCGAGCAAGAGCTTAACTTAGGTGTATTGGCCTTAGGTGTTGGTTTTGCTTCAATAACTCATATAGATGTATTGGGCAACAGTGGATTTTTATTTGAAATGTTCAATTCTCAAGAACAGTAAACGTTGTTAAGTAAATACTTCATATTCATATGACGCAATGCAAGGCAGTGATCTTGTTATGTAACTTTTCTTGTCATCTTAGCATGCGTTTTTGCCAAAGACCTAACAAGTCTCATCAATCCACGTTAAATGAAATATGGTAAATGTATGTTTGGATGACTCGCCCATTTAAGATACGGGTACACATAACGATATGCGGTCTCAAAAGGGACCAACACAAACCCATCCCACGTAAAAAATACGAAACTGGAAAACCCAAACTGAGAATTGTCTAATTACTAAACCATTGTATGCAATGATATCTACCGGGAGCTTTTACGTAATTCGTTCATTAGTTTGTTAGGTATTGTTATGTAATCATAAAGGCCGCATCGCCAAAAGCAGAATGAGTGAAAAAGGGTTTTATACGAACTGTGGAGTAATTTAACTTTAAACTGAACGTGCTACATTTCTTTGTTCTAACGGTAGAGAAAAATGATAAAACATAAATGGTTTATCTTACACCGTATTTTTCATTGTAAGCTTAATAGAATGACCGGTCCTTTTCATAAGGTAACGGTTCAACGGTTTAGTTACTTCCCACATATTTATAATTATGTTATTCACAAGATCAACGGTACTAAGAATAAAGAGAATGGAGGGAGCAGAATTTATAATCGTAGTGCCAGTGGTGTGTTAATCAGACAACCTGGCAATCGAATACACTTTATCTCAAAGTAATGGCAGTTACTTGGTGTAAATCTAGATTTGTAGTACATAGTTTATAATAAACGTATACAAGAAGCAATAAAACTATTGCATGCATTTGTTAGAATGCTCGTTCAGTAAAAGGGAAGGACATTACGTTCTGATCATACAATATCAATTTTAATTTCACAATAAATAAGCCAGTGACACATCTGATTCCTATTGAAACACAAGATCCCTTTCAAAGATGGAAATATTTGAAACCAATTTTACAAATTTTTGAGTGCGCTTGAAAAAATGAAAAAATTTGTAATTTCTTCTAATTTGATTGCCAAAAATGTAGCCACTCGCCATTCAATAAGGTCGTACAACGGGCCAATATAAAAAGAGCTTTCGCTATGTATCAGCATCTGAATATTGCTTTCATAGAAGATTTTGATAATCTTTTTGATTACCTTTTAGCAATGGTAAAAGAAGCGTAACCTTTTTACTTGTCACGAAATATTTTAAAAGTTAGATCGATAAATGACCAAAGGAAGAAAGATGGCTTTTGTTTCTTGTCATCGAGAGCTCTCTTGAAACTGCTTACAGCGGAAGTTAACTTGACATGACTTGCAAAACTGGCGGAAGAAAGTTTAAAACAAAATCATATTTTATTCTACTTTATCGTTATACAGTGTCTTAAACAACCGGAATGCCTTGATTCCTGGCTACGTTTTTTGCTGTCTTTCTTTCGTGAATACTGATTGTTCATTAAGTTTACGTTTCCTGTCATTACATAACCAGTGCTCAAATTATGAATCTGAGTAATCCATGGTTTCTAACTATAGAGTATGAGTGGATTGAGTTTTCAACAAACTCAGGCTATGTTCACATTTGGTACCCGAGCACTATAGACTGAGCACCAACACAAAATAATTCTGTGTTCAAACATTGGGTAGCCAGTATATTAACACCACCTATGTTCCCAAGTACAAGGTCGATTCCTTGTATTCGGGCACAGGCACCGTGCCAGAGTTGTAGGGTGGGTACTTGAAAAAAAGTGTGTTCACATGAATGCTCAGCGATAATCATACTCGGCCACGGTACCTCACGCACCAAGTCTGGACATAGTAGCCTCAGACGTAACTTAAACTAGAGATCTTGCTTAACTCAACTCGAACTCATCATACCCAGGGGCCCCACTCAGATATTTTAATGACAGAGGAAGGTCCGACAGAGGTTCATATTTTATACCAAAAAATATCCCTACTTTTATTCCATACCCGCAACACCAGCAGTAAATTGTGCTTATGTTATTGTTGATTTGAGATGATGAAAAGTACAATACCCCAAAACAATCTGTGTTTTTTTGGCAAAATCCCCACGTCTTCCACAGATCCAAAAAATCCCTTTTGGCCAAAACTTCAGACCAAAAAAGTCTCTCGGACCCCCCTGGGTCATTATATCTCCTTACTTGGACTCCTAACTCAAACTCAGCAACTTAACTCAACCCAACTGCCAATCTAAACTTCAGCTGATTCCTTGCCGGTCTGTCCTCGCCAATAGATATACTATTTTGGGGATCTTATTTCGCAACGCTAGGATGAAAAAGTTTGTTAAGGAGTTAAACGGTCAATTGCTAAAATTTTAGATTATGTGATAACACAATTTTGTAATACATGGAGCTGCGGCTCTTTTCTTGCCATCATGTATTAATAAAGGCTGTATTATTTTATTATTATTATTAGTAGTAGTAGTACTGGTAGTACTAGTATATTATTATTGTTATTATTATTAATATCATTATGATTATCATTATTATCATTATCATTATTATTATGATTGTTGTTATTATTAAGTATCTTCTCGGCTTAGGTTCAACCTTGTGAGCTGCATCTTCCCAATTCAGCACCAACGTGCATAACGTTGGCGATTGGCGGTGCTATCTTATCCTTTGCATATCGTTTTTCTACTTGAGCCATTTACTTTAAGCGCATGAGGTCAGATCCCTCACATATACTGAGGAATTTAGTAATAAGAAACAAGGGTCACAACTACAGAAATTTACTTTTAAACCTCACGCAAATAATTGTATTAGTAAAAAATTAAAGGACTGAAAATGTTTAGCCAGTTTGTGGTAGTATTTCTACAATCGTAAACTCTACGGTAAATTTTCGCCGGGATTTGAATTGTAAAAACTACAATGATACACCTATTAACTACTAAAAATCCAAATAATTACTTTTTTTTGTTTCCTCTCTTTGAAGTATCTGGTATCTCCCCTAAGATTCCATTTATTCCATATCTTCGTTTGAACTACGGAAGTAAACTTGTTAGAAGGCTAAAGGTGGGAATCGGAGCTCAATATAACTATGATGAGTCAGGGCTGCTGATAAGAATGACGTAAATGTCTATCAGTTATTAGTCAGGAGATAGAATACGGAAACTGATGTCACTGGTCAGCGGTTAGCGATACTACATCTTCTGTTGTATCGTGTCATAGACATCATTCTGTTAGTACATGCAGCCTGCAGTTTTGTTACCCTAAATCCCGTTTGGAACATCGAAACATGTGTATCTGCCACTGATTTCGTACCGCCACAATTGCAGAGCAGAAACTTGCTAGGCTGTAATAATACCAACATTTCTTGATTCTGGAGAAAAAGCCTGAACATTCCTCCAACCACGAGTACAACAACTAGTTGGAGTTTATTCAGTGACCAACATTTTCGACTTTTTCCAACTGAACACAGAGTATCCAGACCAGCGGATAGAGGGGACAAGAAGTATGTCGAGTAATGAGTCACTGTTCGGTTTCACTTCAGATGCAAGTTATTACCGTCCTTCAGAATTTAAACGTTTCTCGCCTCCTCCCTATACAACGTGTCGGTACAACCTGCCGCTATTTGATCAAAACTCAAGCGGGGTAAATCTTTCGGTTCCATTGACACAAGAAAAACTGACTGGCTCTCAGGAATCAAGCAGTGTAACTGGGCGCGCGTTGCTCAAGGCCGAGGACGCACCGCAGACTTCAACTGGAATCGCAAACAAGCAATCTGTGTCACTGGCAGGTTTTTCTCGAGGGCAAAAATGTAAAAGCAAACAACCAACACCAACGGATAGGAAAAGGAGAAAAACTAACATACCAGAAGAATTGAAAGATGACAAGTATTGGAACAAGCGACAAAGGAACAATCTCGCAGCAAAGAAATCGCGTGATGCAAAGAGAAGACATAATGATGCCATGATACAGAGAGTAACGCTTCTCGAGATCGAAAACAGACGTCTTTGTTTAGAACTGAGTTGTCTACAAGAACAGAACAAAAGATTACAGATACTTCTTTGTCAGCCTTTTTCATCCATGTAGAGGTTTGTAACATGCACGAGGGGCGCAAAAGCATATTGCTGTATTTAAGAACAAAATCAAGTAGTCCAATCCACGTTGTTTGTAAATGTTTGACAAATTCATCCTAAAACTATGTCTATTTTTCTACATACATGTAACTGATAAAACATTTTTTGGTTCAAGTAAACATGCACCTTAATCTGAGAATGAAGTTCTTGTTAAATTAATATTTTGTTCTTTAAGTTAGCCAAAATCCAGTCTCCATGTTCCTAAATTGAATTTGTCGGGCGTGATAATCACCTAACTAGGCTCGCAATTAAGAACATCCTCAAATCGTCTATTGGCAAGTAAAAAAAATGTTTATAGTCCCCAGTTTATATTGTATGTCATAGCTTACATGCTTCAATCAATGCGACCCCACAGTTGGGTGAAATGTTCACTTCTAAATATCTGAAGAAAAATACTGCAGAACTTCTTTGCTCACAAATTCGAACACTCCATAGTATACATGAATTGGTCGCCAATCTGACCAGTGCTAGCAAACTTCAACTGGTCATTTATAGCCAATTGTTATTGCTCGCAATTTCGAGCCCTACGTACTTATGCACAGTGTCAATCTTTTCTTATAAATGTTTTGTATACTAATTACACTATGGCTAGAGTTGTTTACTAATAAACAATTTTTAATAATCATAAGAATATTAGTAGTTGCAGGGAATGAAATATAGGTCTTGCTTTGTACCAGCAATTGAAGATAGCAAAATCGTTTAATAGTTGAAATCAAATCATGCCCTAGATTTTAGTCAACAGAAACTCTTAACAATATGATTTGTGTTCTTCTTAATGGTCAGATTATATATTACGGCACTATGTCCTGTGATCATAGTGTTACTGTTTGCAAAGACTCTGATGCCTTTGGGCAATGTCGACCTTTACACTAGCTTGGAACACATGCAAATACAGTTGATTTGGTCATTTGAGTCCATACAGTAGCAAGGAACTATGTATGTTATGTATGTCTGCTAAAAGAAAGTCAGCATATCTACAAATTGAAGACTTGCCAACTGTAAGAGTGAGAAAACTGTAGAACAACACTAAAAACATGCTAGTTAATGCTAAAATTGGTGGAGGCGAAACTGGTGGTACACAATGACGTGGATACAAAGGAAAAGTATCACCTTAGTAGTAGTAGTAGTAGTAGTAGTAGTAGTAGTAGTAGTAGTAGTAGTAGCAGCTAGTAGTAATGGTAATAGTAGTGGTAGTAATAGTAGTAGTAGTAGTAGTAGTAGTAGTAGTAGTAGTAGTAGTAGTAGTAGTGGTAGTAGTAGTAGTAGTAGTAGTAGCAGTAGTAATTTTATTAATGTATCATTGCTTCTAGCAAGGTTGACCTTGCTATACGCTAATCGGGGACACCTAATTGATTGTGTCCAATCAAGTTGTCAATCATGACAGCTGATGTTTACATTATGTTTAGAGAGAATGGAGGTTGATACCAAAAACAACGATTTCCCCTTCAAGGTTGATTTTGTGCCATGTTATAGTCATATATAAACATGTTAAGCCAAACCATTCACAGAAATGAACTGGCTGCCTCCGTTGTTGCCATGATAATCTACTGGTGTACACTTTTCTTAGATTTTTGGGAAATTATTCCTAGCAATAACAACTTACAAGTGACTGATCCGCCTTGATAGTTTATAGTTCATTTTAAATCATTGATATAAATCATTGATTAAAAACCTATGGCTTCTACGGACTTCCTTGCCCATTATATGTCTATGTCTGAATTGACAATTATTTTATTGTGGCAAAACAAATGAGCTGAAATTGAAACTGAAACTGATGGAAGATGCAAGCAACTTAAGCAAAAATACTTCAATACACTTGTTGCGTGCAATAAACCTCAATTTTAGAAATGAGAAAAATACTGAATAATAAATGCACCAAATCAGGTCTTTTTAGGTGATTCGTTCACAAAACTTTTCGGTATAGAAAACAGTGCAGTATATGCTGTTTCATTTAGATTTAACCCCCTCTCTCGATGCCTGGGCCTGTAACCCCAGGTAGGGAGGCACGATGGTTCTAACAGTCATCTTCGACAACGAAGGACAGCCATTATTATTTAACAATTAGTCACCGAAGGCGACGTGAATATCGGCGAATAGACACCGAGACGAAGTACTGGTGATTATTCGAGAAAAAAACAAACAAAACTGCTCAATTTGCGACTCCGAAACATCAACAAATCTGGCCACCATTTTGAAAACTGAAAGCCGTCATTACTATAATCACCTAGCGGTGATTATAGCGAGAGAGAACGAAGTTCTCTACCAACCAGCGCGCCAGTGCAATTTTACTAATATTTATCAACCCCCTCTCTCAGGTTGTATTTTTCCACCCCGGCCCTTCCCTCTCAGGAGGGGGGATTGTATTAACACCCCCTCTTTAATTTAGCTAGTTAATTATCGATTGACTTGAAACTTTGCATGGACATTTTAACTTTGTCATAATTATTTATTGATAATCTGTGCAACTCTAATTGCTAAGAAATTTACATAATTAATTAATTTATGCCGTGCCTTTGGGTCTCTTTTGGTGCAAAAGTAAGAAAAACGAAACAGCTCACATGAAGACATTATAAATCTAAACAACACAAAACACTTACTAATGTTTAGGTATTATAATCGCAGATTTATAGAGAATTTCTATGGAAAGCCTTGATTTGACCTAGAAGTTAATTGGTCGACCTAACGATAAAAAAAAGTAAAGCACCTGTCCAAATTGGCTTTATGTCTCGAGTATTTCAGGAACATAGTCATTGTTAGGAAAAAAGGAAAAATTAAGAAAATCAAAATTAGGAAAATTTGTTTAGTTTTGCTGCCACACGTTCCCTCTTTCTTCACGGCAAAAATTTTTAAAAATCTTTTTTATAGATACATGGGTATCTGGACAAAGAGTGGATAAATTGACCAAATGGCAATCCTAGGAAAGAAAAAAAGCGGCACAAGGGAAAATCCGAAAGGAAGGGGTCAGGGGGGGGGGCTTGCAACAACCCCGCTCCTGAGAGAGAGGATTAAGGCATAGCTAATAAAAGCTTCTAGCATGCTTGATTCTAGTAATAGTATTTTGATTTGCCGTCGACATACATGGGAGTTGTACAATTATTACTACTAAATTATTTCCGGTATAATAGATCCTTCAAAACCACATGGGGCTCAAAATACTAAATAGTTATTTGAAGTCACAATTTCCCGCAATTTGAGTAAATACGCAGTTGCCAGTAGCCGTGACAGACTAAACCATTGAAAACACTACAAACTAACCGGACATGGCCATTTGTACTATAATAATATAGTTCATTTTTCGCGTAACCTTCAATAGCCCATTTCACAGTTCCTGAAAGGTAACCAAGCTTTTACATGAAGCCGAGGCAAAGGTTAAGTTCGCACAGCTAGAGAAGTGCAAATAATAGACATGCTAATAAGTTTCTTTCGTACGATAATTATTTCCACTTCTCTAACTGTGCCAACTTAATCTTCGCCTCGGTTTCATGTAGAGGCTTGGTTACCCTTCAGGAGCTGTGAAATGGACCATTTCATTGAAACACAGCAGATGCAAGGACGCAAATTTACTCATTTTCATTTCTATATTTCCTCACGCCGGGCTGCTGGCACTGCCAAATCGGCCATTTCAAATTACTATGAGCCCGCGGACTTTTTTTAGTGGACATACCCAACTGGCTCGAGGTTGCGAAGGACTTTGTCAACCAAACTTCCCGGGCGTCCTCTGACAGGCAAACAGCCGTACAGATAACGGCAGAGGTCTTGCAGCTAACACGTGCTGTGTTAAGGAAACACCAACATGGAGGAGACGCCTTCAGATACCACTTGGCGCAGCCATACCGCATGCTAGCCAGAGAATTCGTCCACCGGAATCGGATCGCGTTGAGAAGGATGAAACCCAAGTGCTCAGTGAGGAATCCTTGGCTGATCATTTTTACGAGAAACATGCCATTCGAGATTTTTGAAACTTTGAAAGTTTTAATCGTTGCTGGGGAACTGGGAACTGGGAAGAGCACAAAGCATGTCGAATCACTGAAAATTACAGACCTACAGTTTCGAACAAGCACAGCTCATCCTCGCTTCAAGTTATCTTGCATATCTTTGCATGCACACATGGGATTCTAACAGTTTGCACCAGCAAGTAAGAAATTCTCATTCTGACTTGTTACTCTCTTTCCTACATTCAAAAATGAAACTAACCAAGCACAGGCTTCATCATCCTTGCCAAAAGGAGCACCATCTGCTGTTAAATTTGTTTTTTACCGTTGGGAACTGGATTTGGTTCTGTGCAGAATGAAAGTGCAGTATTTTTAAAACCCTTCATTCCAAACTAGAAGTGACGAAATTCACTTAAAGAACAACAGTTGTTCCCAAAAGCGTATCATACCTGCCTATTATAACAAATTCAAGAAACCAAAGGAAGATTTTACTTCTCTTCGGCTCTGGTGAAGGAAACCAAGGCTGCCAAAAATTAAATAAAAAGTGCAAGTTAAAATCTTTAATATTTGTTTTGAACTTTCTTAATAGTATTTTTAGGTCAAATATCTGTAGTATAAAATTATATCCAAACTACA
>JAOBRH010409832.1:0-11100 GCA_027575125.1 Umimayanthus parasiticus | reverse complement strand
GAGGGAGGGAGAGAGAGAGAGAGAGAGAGAGAGAGAGAGAGAGAGACAGGCAGGAGACAGAGAGAGAATATAACTTACAGAAGTCTGAAACAGTTTCTGAGAAAAAGTTTCATTTGAACAATGCAATTCATCAAAAGGACACCATTCTTTAAACTAGTAAAATGTTGTGTGCATAAACAAGTCTCTTCATGAGCATCTAACTATGCAGATTCAGAGCTTCTGAAAGGTACAGGCCAAACTTTCTGATTAAAATTAATTAATAATTAAAAAGAACAGAAGCAAGTGCATGTATTTTCTAAAAGAACATCATTAACAAGGCAAATCCAAGTTGACTATCACTTTTGAAAAACAGTATGAAGTGTTCTGCATGTAATTGTGTTAGAAAAAATTTACTTAATTGTATTTCAACAACATAACATTAAATTATAAGCATATATGAATGACTACTCAACGTGCAAAAATGCTGCAATGCATATCACTGTATATCAGCAATTGGCATGTACTACACCAGAGCACAGTGCTTTTCACATGCTCTCATTGGTTTCTTAAGCTCTGAATATCTGCCATTAATTACAATATACCAAACCAGTGAATATAGTGGTTTTTTTTGGTTCCCTATCTAGGAATATCCTAGGATATTCCTGGCTCGCATGACTGCACACAAAATGAGCAACAATGGCATCTCAGTTTCCGGAAAGTTTCAGTGAAGCTCAAATTATAGAAATCATTGAGAAAGCCAACCAAATCATTTTAAAGAAAGTGACAAAATTTGGTTTGGGTTTTTTCCAAGGTAAGGTTTTATTTTTAAACATTATTCTTTGTCTCAATTTCACAAGAAACTGAAATTGTAACACTAACACGAAACAATTGCCAACTTCCAAGTTTTGTTTACAAATTTCAAAATACAGCATAACTATACAAAGACTGTAACTTTTACTTCACTGATTCACTGGTTGGTATATGCTAATGTATTATTCACCTCAGTGTCAGTGAAAAGCCCAGTATATTCACCTCATCGCATTCACGGCTTGGTGAATATCCTGGTCTATTCACCTCTACTTCGGTGAATAATTGCTCACTATTCATCTCCACTTCGGAGAAAAATTGATCAATATATCTAACAGTGAGAGAACCAAATGAATCAGGTTGAGGGATTTCCAAAACATGACAAATTAATACTTATTTTGTTTTTACAGATTTAGTGATTACTTAAATCAATTCATTTTGCCAGATTAGAGTTTGGCCTATGATCTCAACATTGTCATTTACTCTTTCTACATCCCTGATAATTCCTCAATCCCTGGAAATCAAATCTAGTGGTGTTATTACAAACAATACACAAATTAAATATTTTTGTTCATGCAATGTATTACATGTTCCACTGGGAATGCTCATATATCCTTGGCTATATTGCTCAATCTGAGGAACCAATGTTTTCAGTATCCTTCTTACATTACTCAGTGGAAAAATCTTGTATGACACTCTTCAACATAATTACTAATTAATTAGTAGTACTAAATTATACTAAATCATATTGACTTACTTGCTAAAGAGTACTGTATCTGTTTATTCTTGCCACTATCGTCATCAACTGCAGAAACTTCAATCACTACTTTTCCTACAGGGAAGTCTTCCTTGATAGAGACTGTGTATTTTGGTTTTGTGAATTGGGGTGCGTTATCATTCACATCAGTGACCGAAATAAACACAGATGCTGTGGCAGAGAGTGATGGTTTTCCATGGTCTTTGGCAAGGACTTGAAATGAGTAGGTATTCTCATTCTCCCTGTCAAGTATCGCCGCTGTCTTGATCTCGCCAGTGGTTGTGTCAATGGCAAAGTGTGCTACAGGCTTCACAAAGGAGAATGATATCTTTGCATTAATCCCAGTATCCTCATCTTTTGCAGTGACTTTTGCAACAGAATATCCTATGGGCACATCTTCTGCCACATTCTCATTGTAGAAGACAGGATCAAACACTGGTGAATGAGTGTTAGAATCTGTGACATTAACATAAACTACTGCAGTGCTCTTAAGTTGGCCATCGCTGGCTTCCACAGTGAGAATGTAGTGTTTATCTTTGTTGTAGTCAAGACGGCAAGATAATACAATTGTGCCACTGGGGAGCATTCGGAAACATTTCTTAGTATTGGTGCTGTCATCAATGCTATAAAAAACATTACTCGGTCCCTGGTCTGGATCTTTGGCAGAAACTTTCAATATGCTGGTACTCCACTGTGCACTTTCGAGTACTGAAGCATAATACACAGACTTTTTAAAGCGAGGGGGGTTATCATTGATATCTGTAACAGTAACCGATACTTGTGCAATGCTGCTTAAAGGAGGATTTCCTTTGTCAGTAGCTTTCACACCAAAGTTATACAGACTTTGCTTTTCCCGATCCAGCTTACCAGTAGTTGTTATATACCCACTTTTGCTGTCCACAGTGAATGGAACATCTCTTCGCACCAAACTGTACACAATTTGCTTGTTACTTGTATCATCATGGTCAAAAGCTTGAACATGTGTGACGAAACTGCCAGTACGAGCATTCTCCATGATCTGTGCTTGAAAACGAGGGCTTACAAAGCTTGGTGTGTTGTCATTAACATCAATGAGAGAAATGTCGACAGCAGTCTGGCTAAACAATGGTGGCACTCCATTATCAGTCGCACTTATCATCAATCTATAAAAAGGCATTGCCTCATAGTCCAAAGTGCCGACAACTTTGATTTGACCAGTAATTGAGTTGATGGTAAATAATTTTTTGTCATTTCCATGTAATATTGCATAAATAAGCTGGGAATTACGACCAAAATCATCATCTGTAGCTGAGACTTTTATGATGTCAGAGTTTCTTCGTATATCCTCACGCACGTTCACTGAATAACTTGGTGGTGAGAATTTTGGTTTACAATCATTTACATCACTCAGTGTGATTTGAACATTTGCCGTAGCACTTCGAACAGGTGTGCCTTGATCTTCAGCCTTCACCTGGAGTGAATATTGCGATATCTTTTCTCGATCCAGTTTCTTAGCAACAGTTATTGACCCAGAAAGTTCACCAATTCTGAACACCAAGTTTACACCACCTGGATTTACAATACTGTAACGGATTCGACGATTACTGCCAGCATCTTTGTCACGTGCACGCACATATAATACAGTATCTCCAACCAGAATACTCTCAGGCACTTCCTTAACATAAGAACTTGACTCAAAAACCGGCGAGTTATCGTTAATATCTTGGACAGTGATGATCAAAGAAGCTGTGGCACTCAGTGGAGGGTTGCCATGATCAGTGGCCCTTACAGTGAAGTAGTGTGTATCGATGGATTCCCGGTCAAGTAACTGGCGAGTTGTTATAAGCCCGGTCGATGAGTCAATCTTAAACAATGTATTACTTTGAAGGTTTAATTGAGCACTCATACTATATGAGAGCACGCCATTATTTCCATCGTCGCTATCAGAGGCCGAAATTGTAGTGACGGTTGTCCCAACCTTTACATTTTCCTTCACATTGGCCACAATTTGAAGATTAGAGAACTGTGGCTTGTTATTTCTAACGCTCCTTCGGAATCGATGCCTAGTTTCAGCAGTGGCACTGTTTCTATCGTCCACAAAAACCCTGAGATGCCGGAGATGCGCTTGTTTTCTGCTCCGAGTGTGGATCAGTGAAGCCGGAACTAGAAACACTCGTACAGTAATATCCAGTATTCTACTGTCCGTTGAGCTCAAGGGCTTTCTGAGTCGAAGATGTCCACTTCTTGAATCAATACTAAAATACTTTCTTGCTTCTTTGTTAAGCAACTTCAACGAAGTTGGTTTTAGTGATGAGTTGTTTGCGAATAAATCAATAAGATGAAAGACGCGCGTTCCAATGTGTGCGTCACGGTTTACAATCGTATACGGCAAATCTTGCCTCCGAAACTTCACGAAGCAGTCGTCCCCATGAACAAATACAGTAAGAGGCCTGGATATTTCCCCAGAAGGTTTAGAAACAGCGAAAGATCGCACAAATACTACAAACGGATTCTTTGTCAAACTCTCGCAGTCTGGAAAATAGTTCAAACGGACCGCTCCTGATAGTGGCTCAACAAATAACAATTGAAGTCCATCCTGATCACTTAGATTCGTATCGAAGGAGAAGTTAGTCCTCCCAATATGTTGTACACTTGCCAACACTGAATGTGGCTTCGTTGTAGCATAAATATGGACAGTTGTGCAGTTGGCATAACGGAAGAAACCGCAGTGATAGCAGAGCACACTCACAAAAAGCCACACAAGTGTTGACATGTCCATATTCTTCAAAAACTTGGTCACCTTCGGCAAAAGAACAGTCCCAAGTTTCGATCGACGAATTGTTGACTCATGCTTTCCCGTTGCAGAGTATAAATACGGCTTGTGTTCCGGCCCACATCTATAAACACGCTAATTTCTTCTGTTCCGATACCTCAACAAAATATAAACCAAAATAATATTGTGATTTGTGATATGTTTCAGTTTTAAATATTCCTTCATCGCATGCAAAGTACGAGCTGCAATCAATTCTATGAATGACAGTTTATGGCCAATCTAGACATACGATTGGACAAAACCGAACACGTGACCATCCATCAAAAGAGTTCTTTATTTCGAATAATTTATAGAACAAACACGTCTCTTTTGTGAGGGGGAATCAATTCGCTCGCTTTTGTCCCGAAAAGACAAGAGGCGAAGATTTAATCCGCCGAATATATCTTTCTCGCTTACGCGAGTGAGTTTTCTAAAGAGGAAGGTTCGTGTGGAATTTCATCAATTAGGGGAGGGTTGATTGCACCGCCGTTCAGACTGTAAACAAAAAAATATCGCCACTGACAGATTCGTTGTAGATTTTCCCTGCTCTAACACATTTCAGAACCTCGCTTCTTAACTTTCCGATCAGCCGTTGATATCAAACTACCTGTTCTATAAACCGTTGCCGTTTCAAACAAAGGACAAGTAGCGGCACAAAAAGCAGAATTTTTTCAGTTTTTGTGAAAGCTGATATGTTCTAATGGAGCAATCAGTTTATTGGCCTCGCTAATATGTAACTCAAATTCCTGCAGCTTAACCTTTGAATCTTTCATGTACTCAACACACGTCTCTCGTATTGTCAAGTTGATGGCTGAGATATCGAAAAACTCTGCAAACGAAACGGCTGTTGTTTTTTAACTGCTACTTTTCTTTGTTAGAAAGTCAACTCAATCCAACCAAATAAAACACTTTTGTTGAGTGTTTTCGCGTGAATAGCACTTGTCCTTGGTCAACACAGGGATAAATCACATTTGTTGACGTGTAAAACTAATGACACTAGAATTTCTTTTGCTGCTTTTATAAGTGCTGACGGCTTGCTGAAAAAAGACCCTTCTCAGTTCCAAACACATACAAATACCGCCAGATTAATTTCAACTATAAGTATTTTGAAAGATTCTTCGCTCGCTGGACGCGTAACTGTCAAAGTATGTGATTTGCATTTGAAAACAATATTTTATTTTAAAACAGAAACAATAAACGATCCGGAAGTACAGATAAAGCATTTTTTTAAAATAAAACAATGGGTGTTTATACACCAGAGCTTGAATTTTGCTGAGCTCATTTAAAAGTTTGGGCTCAGCTGAGAGTTTTTGCTTAGCCGTTTTACCTGAGTAACTACACTGGCTTTCTTGCTGAACAAAACTCAAGTCGATCTGAGTTTTGCTTAGCTCAGTTAGCTACCCAGTGTAAAAAACACCCAACATTCAAAGAGCTTTTATCATACTTAAGCTTCCGTTTTTCGTCTCTCGTTAAACACTGCTGTGAAATTCTCACTTTTTCAACTTCAAGGACTCTCATACATGCAATTAGCTTGATAACTGTGCGCAAAGGAGTTGCATTGTCTTGTTCCTGAAGTGCATTTAAAGACACTGTCACGGTGTGATGGGTTATAATTTATCATTCCTTGCGGCTGACACCTTTTGAAAAGACACAATGGCTGCACCTGCGAGCTTTGGTATTGGGTTTCAGATTCTATTGACGGCCAGCTACTGAACTGCATCGGCAATAAAGGTTAAGTACTGCCTAACACATTGTATAGATACTGCCAGATGATAAGAACTGCGCCACACGACAAAACAAACTTTTTTTTATGCGTTGAACGACTTGAAAGTTGAGAACTAGTCTGCAGCATGGTTCACACAAGAAAGTTGGTTTTTATTGGTTTCATACATACGAGAAGCTTCATAGATTCACTCTGACTCTCTCAGTTATTGAATGAATGAATGCTTTATTGGCATGATTTTTTTTACAAAATATTGCCAAAGCACTACGATTTATATAAGTAGTGTAATATAAGTCTGAGGTAGATCATTAACTACAACAACAACAACAATAATAATAGTATTTCTATTTTTTGTGTTAACAGTTAAGAGTTTAACTCATCATTGCATTTCTTTCCTCATTGTAGAACAGACGATCAAGGAGGAAATGTTTTTCATCTTCTAATTTACATTCTGAGCAGATTGAAAATAGACGTTCTCCCCTTGGTAGCTTTGGAGAGCAATACCGTCCCCTTTCAATCAATAGATTATGGTTACAATACTTATTCTCAGTTTTGTCAGTTCGGCTTCCTAAAAGAAATGTTTTTAATTGACATAACTCATAAGGTAGTTTTCAGGTTTATAATTTGACTTAATTTCTTTATAGAAGTTTAATTTTTCAGAATTTTCTACTTTTGTTCTCCACATGGTGATGTTTTTATCCTGGCACGATATGTCAGTTGTTGATCTACCAATTTTCTCCAATAATCCTCCAATATATGAATGAAAACATTTATGTTCAGTATCAGGCAGGGTTTTAGACATAATGAAGGCTTGTTTTACAAGTTTATTATCTTCTTAGGAGTCCAAGTATATCCAGTATTTAAGTATTTTTGTATCAATATCTATTTTAATTGGAAGACGACCCATTTCCGCACGACAACCGATGTTGGAGGCCTTTTAAAAATTTAATTCAATTGTTCGAGTTTGACCAGGTTTATTGTGGAAAGCTGGAATTTTTTTAATCACTGATTAGTTATCATACTGGCGCATTCCCCTTGGTTTTAAAGTAGTAGTAGAACGTTCACTGCCTGCTTCGGTTTAGCCATGTAACTGAGTGAAAAGGTTTTGTATGGCTCTAGAGTCGCACGAGGAACGCCCCGGATTATGACCATACAAGAAATACAGTGCCTTTGTCTACTTTATTTCCATCAGGATTTTTGCTTTATCAATATTGTAAAAGTTTTGTCTGACTCAAAACTCCATGCTTCTATGATCAAAGGTTTTTGTACAACACCTATGCGTAGATTTTCGTGGCGCGTGGCCTGAACTAAGTTTAAGGTGGCATGTGGTGCGGCCGACGTGAGTCATGTGATACTCTGCAGCAAAGTGTGTTTATCAATTGTTTAAGGGCAAAAATCGTGTTAGCAGTCTCTGGACTCTCGAGTGTTCTTAATCTAATTTACACCAACGCAAGCTGCAACGGCGAATTTAGCCAAGATAAAACAGAATAAAATCTGAAACCCTGTCGCAAAATTGTCATCTGTCATGCCTCCTCTTCGGCATTACCGTAAAATCAAATTTTAAATTCAAATAGTTTTTCAGTTTATGGTAAGACAAGCAGCTGTGTTCCATGCACATGCAACTAGTTGCAAACAAACGCAGCATCTTCAGTTGAATTGCGCAGCTAAAACCTGCTCGACAATTGTTAGGAGTTCCACGTCAGTATGCCCTTCACAAACCATCACTAGAGCCAATTATTCACGTCAGTTCAAAACACTGACTCACTCGAAAACCATATTCCAGGTGCTTATTACATTAATGCTCTCCCTAATTTCTCTTTTTAATTTGGTTGTTAAATTCCTTGAAAAAGACGCGATTTTCGGTCAGACCTTGTCTTGTAAAAGCCCTTGCCAATTTTGACCAGCTAACGAGCCTCGCAATGTAGTATGTTCTTTATTCGCTCCAGATCATAATTTACATTTCAATGATATTTTTAGTTACATTTCATTGCAATTTTAAAATAAAGTAGAAGTATGAGTATTAATAGCAATCATATAAGTACAAGTATAAATAGAGCAAATATATTTAGTTAAATACCAAGTACATCTTTCTTTCTTTTCTTTCCGCTGGAGCTGACTCTCTGGAATAACCCAAGGGATTAGAAAAATCCAGAGAAAAAATCAAAATCCAACTGGTTGCGTCTATCGTACTACAGAGACTGCCTTAAAAATTCCTTGTGTGCCTGTAACATTCTCATTTTCGGTTGGTAAAAAAACTCGCAGTGAGAAACCACGCGCAGCGACTGCAGATAGAAAATGCAAGGTTACGCTAAAGCCTTTCAGAAAAGGCGCTTACTTTGCATTGATGAGAAACGCAGAGTCCGAAGGGAAAGACTGAGAGATATTGATCCCGCTACGCGTATAAGACCGTGGCCTGCTCCGCGTGTGGACGTGTCTACGTATGAAAGTTTACCCTAACTTCGTTCCGAGGATCTTCTGGGTATTTCTCAAAATGGCGTTTCCTCAAAGATTGCCAGTTTCAAAAATACCCAGGAGATCCTTCCCTGAGAACGAGATGGGTGGCACCTCCGACGTCATTAAACCCTTGTCGCGCGTTGCGTGCGACAGTCTCCTATGAATGACACAAAGCCAGAAACTGGTCTCGTCTGAGGCCAGAAACTATGGAACCTATGGAACTAAAATGCCAACGCCAACAGTATTGTTACAAAACAATAAACTTAAATGATTTCAGAATACAATCACTGCCACGTGGGCATGCAACCAGCTGGCCTTTTTTCCGTTCTCTTCTTAAAAAAGCTGAACGCGAAAGTTTAATTTTATGATTTTCCTTCACGCAAAATTAAAAGTAAACGAATGAGTTATACAAACAAGAAAAGGGTAAACGGGAAGTTGAACTGATCTAGCAGCTGTCTTCGTTGACGTTGGCGCCTAAAGCCAGGTTTCCATTTACTTGTCTCCGACGTAAGGATCGTCTCTAGTAGAAGTTTTTGTCAAGTGATCTGGACGGTTCTATGGAAACCCTCTAGCGATTGTTTCAAACGATTCTTACAACACAAGCGACTCGATCATCCCGAAAGAATCGTGTTTTATCCTTGCGTCGAAGACGATTGGAAAAAGTGCCTTGCGATAGGCACTCTAGGTACTCTTCAGTTGGTAGATGCGAATTGTATTTTAAATGTGTCACAAACATGTACATATTAAGTTTTTTTTCTTGTTAACTATGATCTATGTTTCTTCTTCCTTTCCGAGTCTACTACAAAATTTGCTCTTAAGCAATATGTCTGATATATAACTTTTTCCCTCTCTCATCAGTCTTACCATGGTAGTGGCCAACTCGAAAGCTTTTGCTTTTTTGACCACTACGCACTTCTCCTCTCATAATCAATCGAATTTTAGCTTCCCCGAGGCCTTTCTTTTGAGTCTTGATATAATTAGGAAAAAACTACAACTGTCAATAAGTAGGTGCAAAATAATAAAATTGAAACTTGATAGTCAAATTTTGACGGAAACATGTGCGTACGATCCTTTCGACAGAAGCGATGTAAAGATATCCCACAATGCACTTCTTTGTCATCAAAAGAAGGCGTCGCGTACTTTAAGACCCAGTCCCTTCGCGTCCCTGCTCTCTCCGCACGATTTTTTGTTGGTATTTCCTAAACCCTAGACCTCCTCATCACAATTCAAATTGGAGCAGGATATTCAAGTTTCCATCGTCCAACGTGATGACGCACAACATAAGTGTTTGAGACCTTGAGGTTGCACTTTTGGCAATCATCGCTAAACTAATATCGAACGCAGGATTAAAGCAATCTTATTATTATAATTACGTACGCCAAAACAAATTCCTTTTTTAAGTATTTATATATAAACTGACTAATTTGTCTAATCCAATTTCCTGTTTTCTTTTTAAATTCTGCGTTTCTTTTCTGGCAAATGGAAGGATTTTCCACAATTCCGACATCCGGCTTTGGTTACAAGTGGCACGCCCTCTGCCCCCAAGCCAATAAACCTCACGTCCATTCTTGTCGGCCACTTAATATAATACAGTTGGGGTAGGGGCAGCAGTTAATTCTTCAATAGCCACTTTTATATTTAACAACTAGAACGAATTTGACTACGAGTATACGACGTTTTGGTACGACCAAATCCTTGACTGTGAGAGTTACTGAAGATTCTGCAGTAAATATTACGAGTTCAAAAGCTAAGCTATTGTACTTGCAGTCATTTCGAATTCGTAGTCAAATTTAAAGGTCGCTATAATATTTTACGTACACAAACAACGATCAAGTACAATATTATTGACTTCGAACCGAACTGATCAAAATGAAATTCAAAAGTTTGCTGGTCCAAGAGTACATACTGAGACCACATTTTATGATTGTCGCTTGAAAAATGAAGGTATTTAAAAATATACAGTTTATAGAACTATAAACAAACAATTAAACCAACCAGAACAAAAGGAAATGACACTAGTAAGGGGTCAGCTAATTAAACATAAGTCCTATTCTGGGCAGAAAAGTAACTGGTCTTAACTCGCACATCACTCTGGCTTCAAATTTCCCTCAACTCGCCTTAAGTGGCCTTAACTGGTCTTAACTCTCCTTTAACTTTAAGGAGAGTTTCTGCCCCAAAGTAGGCCTGACGCACAAACACAAAAGTAAAATAACTACTTACTCAGGTACACATGCATTTTCGTTCAGACAAAAAAATGTATTTTGTGAATTACCATAGTATGTTCCCAGTCAGTGAGTTACTACTATCAATTGTGAGTCGTAATTTGGAACCCAAAAGTACAGTATTACTAAAAGAACGTGTAAATTAACGCTTTCCCAGCTACTGCTCAAGACAGCCACAAACTGCATAACCAGAACCAACGCTGTCACCGCACCTGTCTCTATAACTCACCCAATTCCAACTTTCAAACTACCCCCTCCTCTCCTTTGTTTATCGCCTTCTTCCCAGTTACTCGCACTTTAATTATGTTTTTTCAAGGTCTGACATTCAGACACATTATGCTAAAGTAGCTTCTGTAATAATTGTTAG
>JAOBRH010409722.1:0-11101 GCA_027575125.1 Umimayanthus parasiticus | reverse complement strand
ACTCGTGTTTTACACACTATCATTGAATTATGAAGGACTGACTAAAACATTTTCAGGTAATTCGATCGTCTTTATTTACAAACAAAAAAGCACTGGCAGGATTAGTTAGGCTTAACAGAAGATATCAGCGATAATGGTCTCCCACTAACATAAAGCCCTTTAAACAATCGAAATGCCATGCAGGTGTTTAATAAATTATTGAAAGATAGAAAGAAAAAATGAAAGAAACAAAAGAAACAAATCTTGAGATCTTATTAATTTTGATATGATAATTTGGTGGTATTGTCCATCTTTTTTAGTATGCGCATGTTATTCGATGTGTAGTTATGTTCATCCATTGGACACCAAAAAAGGGCGAACGGAGTTAGGCCTTAGGGTCCTCCTTCTATTCTAAGACACAAATCTGTAAGATTCACAGTGGACTAAGTCAAATAAAAGAAAGAAAGAAAGAAAGAAAGAAAGAAAGAAAGATGGAAAGAAAGAAAGAAAGAAAAAAAGAAAGAAAGAAAGATCACGATTTTCAAAAGAACATTTCTTAACTTGAATTGCTTTGTTCTATTTTGATTTTGCTTTTCTAGATTGATTTCTGGAAGAATGCAAGAGCGGCTGGGCATCCTGTTGATATGCTGATCTCAGGAGAAGACTATGGAAACGTTGCCAAGTTACTCAAAGAAATCGGCTTAAAATTCCAAACCCAGCTCAACGACGTGCAAGAAGCAATCGAATCGCAAAACATCGCCAAAGGTCGATATACTTCTTTCCACGCCAAGTACCACAATCTGGAAGAGGTGTTGTTTTCTCACTTTTTTGGATGGGTGAAGGCGGGGTTGAAAAATAACTATATAATTACTTTGCTTTTTGTTGTCACGAAGATTGCCCGAATAAATTTTTGTCTAAACTTCGTTATTTAAACCCTTGCTAACTGTTGATCAGCAATTTGCGTCAAGCACAATATCTTTTTTATTTTTTGGTTTCTCCATCAGAAAGTATCGTCTATCTAATACTTCACGCTGTTAGAGTGTTGTGAAAAATACAATTATAAAAGTCATTTTTAAAACAACAAGCAAGAACTGTAGAAAATGTGTATCATCATTTTCTTAAATAAGCCAAATGATGGACGGCTAATTTTGATAATGTGGATAAAATATGTACTGTATAATTCCTTTGTTCGAAGAACTATTTAAAATTGTAGGTTTGAAGAAATTAAGTGGCATTTAATTACAGTTTCTTAATAATGGTTCATAACTACAAAGGTTTAATAAACAGACGAAATATTATCTCAACTGCAGATTCACGATGAGCTAGAGTTTTACAACAGGATATCGTCCAATGCCAGAATCATTGAGATCGGAAGATCTTACGAGAACAGAATACAGAAAGCAATTGAGGTAAATTATTTTATATATCGACACGACAATGAAATCAACTGCCCATGTTTAGTGGCAATTATCTAACAAGTCAATAATATTTGTTGCACGCTCTCATTAATGAATAAGAATTGAACATCCATACACTTATATTTTATCCATCTTGCCAGAAAAAAGATGAAGACGTGTGTGAGTCTGCAATTATGTTTGCTGACTATTCTCAAGACAAATGAAAATAATGTATTACTTGTTAAAAGTGTTTATCGCTTTTTTGACCTATATTGAAATAATCATTCCTTAGTATCGATACCAAGTTACCTACGAACTGAATAGTGGAACAACTGTTAATAATAACAACATAATTTTGTGTTTTGAATCGTTCGTTTTTGTTGTGCTTAAGTACAGTTGTTAAGAAGAAGGCTTTTTAAAATATAGGTTTTCTTCGTGGATTTGAGCATTTTAACCCAGACCAAAAGGAATTGCGGGCTTTCAAAACCTTATCAAAAAAAGTATAAACTTGAACAGCGAAATAGTTTTCAACATGTTTCTAAAGGTCTCCATTTCTTGTGCACAATAATCCATATGAATCATCCGACCAACTTTAGCGTGTTCAACAGTGTATAGTTTATACGGAAGTACAAAGCACGAACACGAAATGAAACAGACAACATATTTTTAACTGTAGACGTGCCATGTTATTATGTTTCTCAAAACATGAGCGAAGTTGATCTAGTTCGTACTAAAAGTATTACTTCACTATAAAAAAATTGCATTTATTTGTATTACCATCAAATTGACAATGTTAATGTTGTGTAATTTTGCTTTGCCAGTTCAGAGGAGCCTCCAAGCCCAACAAACCAATCTTCTTTCTCCAGTGCGGTATTCACGCCAGAGAATGGGTTTCTCCAGCCTCGTGCATGTACATTGCGCATCATGTGGGTAAAACATAACTAAATGTAAAATTTAAAATATTGATGGTATTAGTAATTATAATGATAAAGATAATAGCAACACTGCTGCTACCATTATTATTATTATTATTATTATTATTATTATTATTATTACTACTACTACTACTACTTATTATTATTATTATTATTATTATTGTTGTTATTGTTATTATTATCATTATTATAACAACGACGTCAACAACAATACAATAATAATAGTAATAATTATTATTATTATAATAATAATTTATAAAGATAATGATAATGATAATGATGATAAAGCATTAATAAAATTAAGTTGGCATGCATATAGCATACTTGGTGAAAACATATAATCGCAGTTAAGTTTAACTTTAACTCTTAATAGATTTTCACAATCTATTTACTTTATTCTCATTTTGTACAAGAAGTTGCTCTCTCAAACAAGTCAGAATTCTAAACTACCCAAAACGTGTTCTAGGTTTTGGGTATTGTATTCAAGTATTTGTATCAGACTTTTAATTTGAATTAAAAATAGTATTGATTTTTCAAAGGCTACCACGGACTTTATGATTTTATCATGATGTTATATGGAAAAGTTTCATCGGGATAACAAACAGGTTGACTTAAGGTTTCAAAATAGAGCAAAGGTCGCAAAATTGAGAAAATCTTCACTTGTATGCTTCTCACGATTTTCCAAACAGTGTTCATGTTTTACAAACATTTTCTTGTTTAATGTTTTCAAAATACAACAAAAAATAATCGGATCAACTAGAAGTACCGATCATTAAGATCAGAATAACAAAACACAACAATCCTACATCATCATGCGCGACCTTAACTCTAACACTAAACTTAAGCTTAGCTATAGTACCACCACTCAGTAAGCGGAACACTAAATTTCGGTCCACCAGAACAGTTTTTTTTAATTATCCAAAAGAGTGACTGATAAGTAAAGCTGCTTCTGAAGCGAGCTATACAAGAGAATATTTGTACGTCATGTCAACCTCTAAGAAATGTTAAAACGATTTCAAACATTTTTGAGGCATCCTAACATATATGCATGTATACATGTATGCATTTCCTAATTTTGTTTAGATCTTTTCTTTTTTTTTCAAGTTGTTCTAAAAATTTTTTTTCTAAAATTTCTAAGCTTGTCAAAATTGTAGATTGACTGTGTGACGAAGAAAAAATAAAGTCCTAGTGGCTTTAACATATATTTGTTTTGACTAAGTGAATAGTCCTTTCTATGAGTAACAGATAACGTGCTTTTTTTTGCTAACAAAAAATCATACAAATTTTCAAATTATAAACTAAGGAGAGTTGTTATATTTGTTAAAAATGCATAATTATGCTTTTGGTGTAATACAATACTTTTTAGTTTTAAAAAACTAAGTTCGATATTTTCCTCTTGATACAATTGTAGTACTGATAACAACAATTGTTGTTCTGCAGATGGCATCTAACTACGGTTACGATGAAAGTATAACAGCCTTACTGGACAAGATGGACTTTATCATTCTTCCAGTGGTAAACGTTGATGGATATGAATATACTTGGAAAGGGGTGAGAACGTAAATATAGATCGGAGTAAGAACTAGGCAGGTCAACAGCAAGTTAAAGAATGCAAGAAAGGTGCTCATTATTATATTGCCTAAACCGCTCGTCCCGTTGTATCTACTATAACTTTATCAGCTAGTTTATCTATTGAACTCTAGGTCACTAGTTCATTCTTTTTTACTTAAAACACTTCTGATATTTGATGCAAACTGACATATTTTGTGTGTGGAACATAGAAAATTCAAAGCCTTTCTTGGCTATTGTTTTGTATTCTCACGATTGGATTAAATATTGTATCAAAGAAGAAACCTCACTGGCTTTGAAGCAAAATTTCATCACATTTTTTCAAAAAACATATTGTGTAAAGGTAGATGTATTCGCAGGATGGAAATCTGAACATTCTATTCTAATATGCAGAAAGAGAAATTCGCAGAATAATAGAAGATGGCTTTTTTTTAAATGGATTATTACCTAATTTAAAGTCGGGAGGCAAATAGATAACCCTCAAACGTTAATTTGGATTTATTTTGACACCCAAGGTTTATCCGACTTGAAATTATTAAAAATTAAAAGGATAAAAGTGGGCGTCAATTATTTTCCATCCTTTATGATTGTTTTTTGTCCATCACGTGATGAGTGATTACCCTCGTCTGCAGGCTCACGCTAAATTGGCTCATATAATAATTTATGTATTCGTGGAGCGTTTTTGAATTTTCTCCTGGCAAATTTATAGCAACTGCATGTTACTTATCAGAAAACACGTTTGTTAAAGTGAATTTCCTTGGTTTGCAGATTTCAAAATAGTGTTAGTGTCTTGTTTTCTTGTATTAGAAAAGTAGGAGTTACCGGTTGTGGAGGAAAACTCGCAGTCGTAATCCCGGTTCAAGATGCATTGGAACAGATCCCAACAGAAACTGGAACTATATGTGGGGACGTAAGTAACTTTCTTATCTAGGTGAAATTTAGGACTAGGCTCTTAAAATTATACGGATTCATAATATGAGCAAAGTATGCGCAGTTCAGAAGATCTCTGATAGCCAACCTGACCACAAGGTCCCGGATTGGTCACTGGGTTGGTCAAGGGTTGATCTTCATTAATTCACCACACAGTCCGTGGACGGAGACGTTAAGCCTTTGGTCTAGTTTCACGAAAGAAGCCACGCAGTTTTCGAAAAGAGCATTGTAATCAGGGTGTTGTGGTCTGTTAACTAAAGGCGTAACTTATAGCTTCAAACAGAAATAAATGTAAACCGCTGATAGCAGTCTGGCTATAAAGACCATCATCTACTGAGCAATGCATTTTTGTAGTTGTAAGCGTAGTTACAATTGTAGTCATAGTTGTAGTTATAATCGTAGCCACAGTCATAGTTGCAATCGTGGTCGCAGTTATAGTTATTGTCGTGGTCGCAGTCGTAGTTGCAACCGTAATCGTAGTTGTAGTTTTAATTACATAATCGTATTCACAGCCGTAGTTGCAATCGTAGCCGTAGTTAAATATCGTAGTTACAGTCGTAGTTTCTATCATAGCTGCTGTCGTAGTCGTAGTCAAACCTGAAAACTTTGATATATCATCAGACACTGGCGCAAGCAGCCGGCCATGTGCTCCAACGTACAAGGGGAGCAAACCCTTCTCTGAGAAAGAAACTGAGAATGTGAAGAACTACTTAATTAAGTTGGGCGACAGAGTCAAAGGTTTTATCGATACACATGCCTACAGTCAGATGTGGTTTACGCCATGGGGATACAGTGCGACTGACACAAAGCATCATGATGAACAGGTCAGTAAAGGTTTTAACCCTATCTAGCCCGGGCGTTCTGGTGCCCCCCTACCCCCATCATGACCTTTTTTTATTATTGGGCGTATAATGATAAAACTTGGCACAATTGTTAAGTGTTACAAGCTCTACCTGTTGATGGGATTTTGGTGGGTTAATTGGCTGTGACGTCATAATGACGTCATAGCATATGGTGTATCGGTATAACTTGTATACTTATGGTTAGAACGCTCTTTTCCAAATACAGAGGCGCAAATCAAGCTTAATTACATTTTCGAAGCGTTAAACTTGTACTATAATACGTATGGTGCAACATAAAGGAGCTGATCACGTGGTTATGACGTCACAGAGAGCACTTTAATTCTGCTTAGTTTTATAGAGAAACAAATCAGTTTTTCTAATTGGCTATAAAACAGTTTTCAAAACGACATAACGTAATTAAGTCACATTCCCATGCTGTGACGTCATAATTTCGATTACGTCATCAACACAATGACGTCATTGTTTCCTATGACAGCATTTTCTTAATTTGTCTGAAAAACAGTCAACAGAAACTGTCGACAAGAGAACCAGAAACCAAATTTGTTCCTCAATGCCCTCAAAAACTACATCAAGAAATAAAAAATAAGGTGGCAGTGGCCATGACAACAAGGGAAACGGCCATAGCTCCTCCAAATTTTAACCGAGAGATTTTAATAAAATGTTGCACAGATCTGCACCATTGTCCGTACAATCGTTTTACATCCATTTTTCGGATCAATTTTTGTTTGTTCAAACAAGAAATATGAAAATCACGAATTTTCAATTTTTTTCCCCAGAACTAATTGCTTTATCGAGGAAAATGAATTTATCTGAAACAATCGTAAAAGTCCTTGGCACCCTTTGTTTTTGCCAAAGTAATTAAGGAAATATTGTTTGCATGGCATTCTTAACGCAGAGTATAAGAATTATGAAAAATTGGAAAGTGTATTAGGAAAATGAGATTACCATGGCAATGGCGTTTAGCAAATGTTTGCGAAACACAAATCAAAAAGTCCCGGTAAAATTTTAGGAAAAGTCATGATATTTCAGCCTCTAACATAAAACCGTTTTCGCGTTGTGCACAAAAAACCCCATTAGGATCAGTAGCTAAAATGAAGGGGTAACCGGTAAGGTTTAGCCGCTCAGCACTAATAAGCATAAATAGTGGTTTGAATTTTCAATTAACGGTTACATTTCTATTTTCCTTGCCTATACTAACTCTGCATAGTGGGTAGTTCCTCCTAAAATGGTCTGCAATTGGTCTAGGATTTAATAGAGCCGTAACCGATTGTACATTTGCACACATTTTAGGTATATATCCTACTGGGCCCGGTTGTACGATGAGTAGATTATCCAGCGGGTAAAATTTGCTCGTTGTACAATCAAAATTAAGAACGGGTACACACACAAAGCTTAGACAGAAGGCACAAATTTAGATATTAATCACATAGAAAGAAATTTAATATTTTGCAAAAAAAATCTTTTAATAGCTTTTTTAAATGATATTAGGGCAGCAAATGTCATAGTATCGTTTATAGAATTCCATATTTGTGGTCCGAGAAATCTTATATTAAATTTCCCATAGTTACGTTCTAACATATGAGAGGTACTAAGATTGCTTAGAGGCAGTACATGTATTATGAGAGTGAAATTTGGTTACTGGACGAAGGATGGTAACAATTGATTATGGTAGTGGTACATGAATACTAACGTATTGATTGAAACCAGATCTTTAAGTGTAATGATTTTGACGAGTTTACATAATGGGGTTGGATGCTTACGTGCTTACGGAAATTAGAAAATGTAATTATACGTAAAGCTTTTTTTATGTAACACCAAGATAGTTTGCTTGTATTAGGGTAAATGTTGTACCAAGATAATATACCATTGATAAGTAAAAGGCACAGTAGACATTGCAATTGCTTACGAAAGAGAACGATTTGAAATTATTCTCAACTCGCTCACGAATTTGGTATTTTATTGGACTATATACAATTGTTGGATACAAGTATATTCAGCTACTCAAATAATTTAACCCTCAAAAGCAAGGAAATGGGGTCATTATGACTACCTCTGAAAAACGTTTTTTAAGACTTAAAATCTGAAGAGTTAAAACAACTTAGAAATTGAAATTCCTGTAGTCAAATTAAAGTCATACGGGCCAATAATCCTCTCCAAGAGGGCTGGCCGTAAAGGAAAAATAGTCATATTTTTGACGGTAATTATTTTGATGACGTTATAAAATACAACGGTACGCAAATTTAGTTATACAAATAAAAGTGTGAACCATAAATTTGTGGAGTGCTTTTTTAAAGCATTCGTTAGATTTTTTTCGATTGACTACACTATTTATTGATTTTCAGATGAGGGTTGCCAAAGCTGCAGTGGACGCCATATATAAAACAGGATACAGAACCAGGTACCAATACGGATCTTCGGCTGCCTTACTATGTAAGTTCGTATTTTACTTCACAAAATTCGCATTTGATATATTGTACCATTACTAATTAGCAATTATCCCCCGAAGAGGAGGTTAACATTGGACTATACTGACACTGAGGGGAATAATTGTTTTAGTATAAACCCAACAAGTGCTGAGTATCACTTCCAAAATTTATTTTCATCTGAATAACTTCAGAGAAAGCGCGCCATTTTGTGCTGTTTCCTCATTAATGCTAAAATGTTAGTATGGATGAATATTTACATTCTTGACCTATCAGAGCGCGCGAAAAGTGATATTCACTTGTCGGGTTGTGTAGATTATAAAAGAATTGAGCACAACGTCCTATGTCGTGGTCTAAAGTATTTACGCAAATACAGGCTTACTAATGACGCAACAGAGAAATGTGCTATAATTTAAATAGCACTCTCTTGCGGAACCTCCATGTAACATATCACCAGTTGATGATCTCCTTGAGCATTGAGAATTTGATAATTCGACTATGATGTTGATGTTTTATAATTTGATGGTGTTAATAAAACTTTATATCAGCGTTCTCCTTGTATCTTTAAATACTCCTAATGATATATAAATGTCTCGACCCCTTGTTTTTCAAATCAGGATTAGTTAGCTGAAATAGATCCAGATATAGGTATATTTATTGGTACTTTGACGTAGCTGTGACGTCGGACTTTGATGTAAACAGCCTACTCTCCAGGCTACAAAAGACCAAGGTTGAAGGATGACATTTTTGGACAATCTTTGTAGTTACATACTAGACAAGATCCTATGTGGCCCCAGCTAGTTATTTATTAGCAAATTTATGGATAAAAGTTGCAATTTTGAAATTCCTGTCCGTTTCTTTTAGTGCATTACCTTCCGATGTACGAAACATATAATAATATAGATGCATCGTTTTCTTAAGCTGTAAGATCTCTTTGTAACCAAGTTAGTAATTGATTCTTCGTTATAATTGAAACTTTTTAGATATTACAGGCAAAGAGCCACTCAGTGCTGCGACTATTATTACTATTATTATTATTATCATTATTATTGTTATTGTTATTATTGATATTATTACTATTGGTAATATTGTCACTATTGTCTTCACTTTCAGACGCAGCCGCAGGTGGATGTGAGGACTGGACATACGGGAAACTCGGTATCGTCTATTCTTTTGGTACCGAACTTCGTGATACTGGAAAACACGGCTTCCTGTTACCCGCTGACCAGATAGTTCCAACTGCACGAGAGTATTTTGAAGGAATCAAGGCCCTAGTAAAAGCTATGAGAGTTTAGCTAAGGATTATTCCTCATGAAAGCCAAGTATTCTTTGCTGGTTTATTAAACATGACGAAAAAACAAGCATGAGTGGTTGTCGTTGTAGCTCAGTATATATTGTATTGCCGTTAACTTAAAAATAGATCTCAGAATATGATTCAATCATAAACTCCAAAATCTTCAATTTTTAGGTTGGAAAAATTTTGGCCTTTTAGGGGTAAAAATTGTTAAATCCGTTACTCGCATTATTTAATGTTTACAAAGTACCTCGATCAAAGAAAAATTTAAACAAAAACGAAAAGTCTTAAAAATTTACCAAACATACCTATTGGTTGCAGCGAGTCCAACTCGGTCTTGTTTAGATATTTAGATTTGCCTCGGGTAATAGACCTTTTTGTTTGTTTGTTTGCTTGTTTGTTTCTCTAATTGTTGTGTGTGTTTGCTCAGGCTTATTATGTTTTGATTACTTCTTGTTCTAAAAGAGACACAAAATAAGTTTGCTCACGCTTTATGATTTGGAGTGCTTTCCGCTTAAAGCATGTTGTTTAAATTGTTTTAGAAACATTAGAAGTTTTGCTTTTCTTTCTTTCATTTTGTATTTTAAGAATGGTATCTGACAAGAAGTGTACAGACTCAAAATCAGTAAAGAAATTCTGGCTCGGTAGCCAGTTATAGTAATAGTTACAGTATGTACATTTCAGGTGCTCCTCGCGCGGCTTCTCATCAACCTGTTAACAACAAAGGCTTAGTTCAGCGGTTGAGGATCTTCGTCAGCAGAAAACTAATTTTAATAGTGAAAAAAATTCAAAGAACCAAAAAACCTAACAGTTTAAATGATTACAAAGTAGATGAGTTTTTAGGTGTTTTGCAAAATAAACGACGAATTTATGTAATGGCATTGTATTAATCATGATGCTACTGTAGATGAGGCGTACGTTGAGATCATTTTAGAATTGTTAAATAGTAATCATAGTAACTGAATAGAAACTGAATAAGTAACTGTATTACAGGCAGGTTCGCATCAGGATAAATTACAAAATATCACTAAAGTGGGCAAAAAAGAGACTAGCACTTGACAGTTACAATTTTTCCGGGCAAATTTAAGGTGGCTTTGTATTGCAGGCCACACCCAGCTCACGGCGCGTCGTGGTTATATTGACAACACGGGGTGGACTAGGTCCAAGATCGGTTTACCCTCTTTTAGTTTTGTCATGAAACGAGAAATGAAAAATGTCGTTACTGTGGTGGTGTTGGTGGTGCTTGTGAGAGAGGGGAGCTAGAATCATTATTTGATGATATAATATGTTATAATCTTTAATATTATTACTACCATACTAGCCGTGCATCAACATCTCAACTGTTGTGAAGCGTTTAAATTCCAACTGGTCCTCCTAAATTTACATGATGCTATTGAAAACAAAGCTTGTGTAGACAAATTAAGTCATCACATACAACAAGCGGTGCAACATAACACCTCTATTGTGGCGATGAACAATGACTTTAATGAACTGAGTTTTCTGGAGTCTTTGTTTATTAAAATGCATAAACCTAAGTTAAGAGCCGCCAAATAACTTGTTTTGTTTTACTAAAATTTTGTCTTCACACTTTCCAGCTGTATTAAAGTTAAGTATAAATACACATGCTTGAAACCTCAGTCCTGATGATGATTTTGGAATAAAATCGAAATATTGACAAGACATCTTCACGTTCAGTTGTTTCTAACTTAAA
>JAOBRH010409611.1:0-11102 GCA_027575125.1 Umimayanthus parasiticus | reverse complement strand
TATTATCATTATTATTATTATTATTATTATTATTATTATTATTATTATTATTATTATTATTATTATTATTATTATTAACCTGATGTGTTGTGACTGCAGTCAAGAGAAACTTTACGTTCCCACCCACCGCCGGCGGAGGAAGTGACGACGGGGTGGAGCAAACGGCCATCAAGGTGTCACTCAAGTGTCCAATCACCTTCAAGAGAATAACACTTCCGGCCAGAGGACACGATTGTAAACACATACAGGTGTGTAACTGGGACTCAGGAGGCTTTTTTGTTGGGGATGGGGGGAGGGTGACTCAGTAAAACACTTGAGGAAAGAAGAGTAGAGATTTGCATAAATTTATGAGGAATGCAAAGAAAGCTACATTTTCTTGTACCATGCTCTACAACCCGCGCTCTACCTGTAGTGATAGACTTTACCCATATCAGCCAGACGCAGGCGGTTTAGTGAATTTCTCACAGTTAACTATCAGTAATACACATTGGCTTGTTTGTAACGTTTTTTTGAAAAACCTGAAGATGATCATGCAGATAATTTATTTTGATCGAAATCGTTTGTTTTTACTTATTTTATATACACATTCTTATATTATTTTCATACAAATGTTTTGCATCTGTGCTAGCGTTTTTGTTGATATTTGACACTAATATTTCAATTGTTTTTTTCCAGTGCTTTGATCTCGAGTCCTACTTACGAATGAACTGTGAACGAGGAAGCTGGAAGTGCCCCGTGTGCAAGTAAGTGATGAACTAGTCATCACATCTTTTCCAGTAGCCGGCATAATAGCTAGCTATAGACAGAGAAGATCTTCCCCTTGTAAGCCCCAGACTTAAAGAAGTTGCCAAGGCAGCTACTTCACGTGTCTACACTGAAAAAAGGTGTTTTTAATAATTGCATTTGAAGCACACAAGTTTGTCGATTGAGAAATAGTACGTTTGGCGGATCTTCAGTTGATGAAAGCAAAAGCCGTTGATAAATAAGTGTAGAACAGTGGTCTCAACGCTTGAATTTTCTGTTGTCCTCTTCAAAAGCGCAAAGTGACAAATTGACTTAAAATGTCATTGAACCTTTGCAAAATAATTAGATTTGATTAGGGACGGCCAATAGAAAAATTATGGGGGAAGAGGGACAGACAACATAAAATCGTGCAAGGCAACCCCCCTCCCATCACATTTCTGATCGTCGTAATTTGATGGACTTTGAGTGGACAACTAAAGCGACTAATATCTGAACTAGATAATTTTGATATTATACCATAACATAATCCCTTTTAACGGAAAGACTGACCAAGAAAGTTGTTTCTTTTTACAGTAAAACTGCTCTTCTCGAAGGCTTAGAAGTGGACCAGTTTATGTGGGGAATTCTTACTTCGTTATCAAGGTGAGATGAAGTTTGTTCTGCCTTCATTTAAACAAAGACATTAGCACACGATGTGTTGTTAGGGTTCAATCTTGAAAGGCCAAGCAAAGTAAATAAGTAACTAAGAAAAGGTCCCCCGGAACGAGTTTGAATGATTTAATTTGCAGTTTACTTTTTTTGTCACTTACAAGTTTACTGTACAATCCATGAATATTAAGAAATCCCTTAGTCATCCTCCAGGATTTCACTGGCGAGTGAATTGATTGGAATTGAGCTCAAAGCTTTTGGTCCTCTGGTGTTCAACCTGCACTTGTATCTGTAACAATGAATTTAGTAAAAACTTTGCTTGAGAACTCGTCTATCAGTACGCTAACCAGGTTTTTCTTTTACTTGGCCAAAGTCCAAGAGTTTTTGTGAGCATTTTGGCAAGATTTTCTGTTTTGTGAGTGGTTTGGTTGTGTTAAATTTTTGTACAGTTTTCTGTGATTTCAAATGCGACACGATTTTCTGCGATACCAAATGCTATTCGATTATTTGGCCATGTCCAAGACTCTTCAATACAATATGACATAAATTCCTGGAAAACTAAGGACTCGCGCGGCATTGCATGACAGGTGTCCACATCTGCTTCAAATCCCAGAGATATCGTGTCTTGCCCTAGAAAACTGTGCGGATATTGTACAAGAATCGTCGTCATGATGTTGGTTTTTGTATATCTGTAGACTAGAAAAGCCTTTTGGGTTATCATTACAGTCACCGGAAGTGACGTCAGAACGGTAATCAAAAACATTTCGTTGTAGATTTCAAAGTTCAAAAACTTGAATTAAAACTCCAAACGTCCGCTACTAGCTCTTGGTGAAGCTAACTTGCAATTAAAACACCTTTCGTTACCGTTGTTGATATTTGGAAGGAACGTTGTGCTGCAACTGCTCAGGCCCGTAGCAAGTGTCAGGCAGGGAGGGCAAATGCAACAACCCCCCCCCCGCAAAATTTTTACCGGAAGCTAATTAAAGGGTAATGTTTTTCAGTACAATGCTGTTATTACAGCATAGGGCCGTAGCTAACGGCAGCTAGGGAGGGCAGAAGCACCTCCTAAATTCCGAGTCTGGCTATGGTCCTGCTACTTTGTCTTTCAAGATTTTTAATCTGAGCGTTTGGAGAAGGAAATATATAGCTTTCAGGAATCATGGAGACCCGCCAAATTGCCGCCATATTTAATATACTCAAACAAGTCTTGATGTCTGCCCAAAACTTCGCCACACTCTTGAAAACTACAACAAAGATCTTGTGATACAGTTCTCACAATCCTTCTGTTGGCTATAAGCATTATATGTGCCGTTAGGTATAGGCTATTAGATAAGTGATTGGGGAGGGGGGGAGGGGATCGTGCAAGGCAAACCATTCCTGTACGGGTAAATGCTAAAAAGAACATGTCAATTAATGTAAAAACATCGCCCCCCCCAAATTGAAAAAAATAACAAATATTTCGAATGGTCCGTCCCCTAGCACAAATATTAGCACCAACAGATTGTGTCCTTAAGGGGGACGCCTTTCTCGAGGTTTTTTTTTTGTTATTATAATGTACATTGCTGCACCATTTCTAGGTGATACGTGTTGTTTTTTGACAATATCTTACAACTGCACCTTATTCACGTTAAACAGTGAATCACTGTGTCTGTAGAAAGCTTTCGATCTTGTCCTGACACCGTTCGCACTTGGAACTGCAATAGAATGAATTCCAGTTTGCACTTCGCGATAATTATTAACCCTGCAAGACTTGACATTGGGTCAAAACTGGCACATACTAAAACCTGAACTATTTGTTTCTAGACCCGATTCCAAAATGGCAGCAAGAAGGTAAACAGAAATACAGAAATACGGTTCATGGCTTGTTGTTTGTCCAGTTGTAGTCCATCTGTGTTTATCAATATTAATTGTTGCTTTGTAGAGTTACAGGGGGAAATAAGCTGTTTGTTGGTAGGCTTTGATCCCGCAAAAATCATTTGAGTTGTTAAATGTTTGTGCTCAAAAAGAATTTACTCATAAAAAAAAGTTTGTACCTCGCAACGTGTCTTTTGTCACTGGTGAAGACTAAATATTTTACCGCTTCTGCAAGAGTTGAACTTGTTTGTTTGCAGTCTTTAACAGCGGCTGAAAGTGTGACTGATTTGGCAAGATTATGGGATAGGAAATTATTGTTTATGGCACAGGAAATTACAATAACTTGGTAAATACTTTGTAAAATATTACTGAACAGATGACAAGCCCCAACTGATTTAGACAATTGCTGCCTCCGATCCATTTAAAACCCAGTTTTGTCCTGGTGTTGGCTGCGACCGAACTTTTCGAAAATGAAGCGTTAAATGTTTGGTGAAAGACTTGAGGTTGTTTTTCGAGTGAACGCAAAGTTAGTTTATGGCCTAGATGTCTTCACTTGACGATACATTTTGGAAAAGTTGCCGTTTCCATTATAAACCTAATTAATACTGTGAGTACCTAATTTGACCCCAAAGTCTCGTTTTCTAAGTCGACACTCGTAGATTGCATGAAACCCTAAGCGACAATAAAAAGAACAGTGTACATGTGCCAGAGGTTGGGAAGAATTTCGTGAAAACGAGGCTAGGGATGAATTTTGGTCAAGTGACGTCATCATGTAAAAGGTCTGAGACTAGGGGACTGTGTCATGATTCCTTATTTGGATAATTTCATGTTTTTGTGTTCGTTACTTAAAAATCAAAAACCCTGATCCTTTCAGTAAATTTATCGTTATCTATTTTCTTCTTAAAATATCAATACAAAATAAGTAGTTTTGTTGTGAGAATATAGGGATTGATCATACGCTGCTAGCTACCCTGTTTAAAAAGAAAGTATGAATATCTTTTAGGATAATTTAGCAACACATTTGACTTGTTAGGGACTGAAAGGGTTAACAATAACAAATAATAAAAGAAAAGAACCAAGTGAATGGGTGCTTGCAAACCAAAGAAAGCGTTCTCTCTGTGGTGCAAACAGGTCCTATAAATGAGGCAACACTTGGCTGTAAGCCATACATTTTATTGCCAACAAAAAATCCACGTTGTATCATTTCTAATCACAGACACTGCAAAGTGCTGTTGAACATAAAAATATAAGAAATAAAATAAAATCTTGTTTCAGAAGTGTAATATTTGTAACCACGGGAATTTACCAATTTTTCTGTTATATTTGGATTTGGTTGCATGTCAGGTTTGACCACCCAGATGAAGGTCTACTCACACGAAAGAAACTAGTGAAAATCATTTATTTGCTGGAATTTTGTCTGTTTCGTACTGAATTGCGCCCAAACTCTGATTGCAGTTCGGATGTGGAAGAAGTCACAATTGACCCCCACAGCCAATGGAAACCGGTCCCCGTCAAACCAGAACCTAAAGAGGAAGACTGTCATATGCCAGTCGCCAAGAAATTCCGACCTCATCCCGACTCCCTCCCCCTCCCCCCACCGGTTAATTCAAGTGGTGGCAATTCCTCAGCTGGTTCTAACAGTAGCAGTCACTACTCGCCCTACCAGTCACAACTGTCCAACCCTGGTTTGGGTGTCCCGACACCGCCCGGGCGGACACCTCCAGAGATGAGAAGTAGCACACCTGGCGCGACACCCACTCACGATGGGTCACAGAGTAACCCTGGTAGTACTGGCACACCCAACTCGACAACGGCAAATAAAGCAGGTAAATTACTCCTGCCTTAATTACGGCTTCAGTATAAAAGTAAACTGGTGCTGCTTAAGACAATTTTGTATCAACAGTGATGTCATCACTTTCGAAGCAATACAGTACAATTATTTATTGGTTTCTCCCCAGCAAGGTTTTTCAGAATCAATTACAGTTATAATTTGAGTTTAAAAATATCTTCCAAATTACAGTCGTATAATCTGAAAACTATATTCAATGCCAATGGTTAGAAATAGTAAAATAATTAAAATCGCCAGATGCTTAAACGGATAAAATTAAAACTAAATGACTAGTAACAGGTTTTCAAAAGAAATTTCGAGTTTTACCTTTTCAAAACTCGTAGAAGCACTCCGTTTTTGTTTTCTGTTAAGGCGTTCCGCAGGGATACTGCTTGGTAGTAAAATGTTCCCAGGCCAGTGGTGTTTTTGCAAAACGGAATATTAACAAATTCGAGTTTCGGGTGGACGACGAGCGTTGTTAATAACAGTTATTAAAATCCTACGTACCATATTACTATTTGCTCTTAAGAGTTAGGAATTGGATTTGGGAATGTAACAGTGAGTACAAGAATGTCAGTTGAAGAAAGTTGACTGTAAATTCTCGACTTGTTTTATTGCATGCATGTGTAAGGAGAACAGGTAGAAGAATTTTATCGTTTTTGATTCTAACGTAGACTGAATTGAGTTGAGTCTGCTCCGACGAAAAGCTAACACTCGAAACGTCAGCTAAACACCATATTCCACAGGCGACAAACATGCGATGTCAACCTTTGCTGATCAAACCCATATTCAGCGTACTCGCCCACGCAGAAATTGAAAAACAGTTTTTTTAAAAAAGTGTCCGCTGTTTGAATGAGTGCTATATTCTCACTTTTTTGCTGTATTCCAAAGACCACTGGAAACAAAGTTTTTTTGCATTTTCCTAATCGTTGGCAACCGTCCACCTCGAGAAAGGATGGTGTAGAAACGATTGGTAATTGTTTTGGTCATCTGGTTGCACCGAACGTCGTCTGTTAAAATCTTTACAGTTTATTTCGACCTCACTAAATGTATCGATTACTATGTGAATAAGAGTACGATTATTTGGCAGCTGTTGCCAGTTTGTATCAGAAAAGATTTAAAATACTATCTCGTTTGTTTTCCAGACAAGACCAGTCTAAGTCCCGCACCGAACGCACCCCAGAATTCTGGCTCACGGACACCGTCCACCCCCCTCACTCCCTCGACACAACCTGGTAGCCTCGCCGGCTCTGTTGCCCAGTCCACTAGCAACACCAACTCGTGTACAACGACTACAACTGGCAGCAGGGGGCTGGAACGGAGCGTGACACCGGATCTAACACAAGAAGATTTACCCCCAGAATTCTCCTTCGACCCGTCGGTGTTGGACGCAGATCGAGCGGACGGCACTCGTGGCTTGGATGTAAGTTGGGTTTGCACAACTGCTATTCCCCCTCTCCCCTTCACTACGGACCCCCCCCTGTCAAACGAGCTTTCTGCTTACCCGTCTACAACTTCGTTTTATATCTCAGCAGTAAGAGTTTGAACATATTACACGCTTCTTTTTGAAAAAAACGGGTACATTTGGCCGAAGTTTGCTTTATTCTTATGTTTTTCATTCACTCGTAAGATTTGGACAAATCTGGGTCTCCGCAAGAAAGGAAAAAAGTGTAAAGCATTTTAATATATAACAGATTTTGCGCAAGACAGTAAGACAGTCAGCTTCAGCTTTAGAACTGGTCTCGTAAAAGTGTGTGGGTTCTGAGCGTGTTTTCCGTTCACAGGTTCTTCCCGGAAACTTGGATCCTGCAGAATTCTTCGATTACCTGGCGCCCAACGACATCCCCGGAGGGGAAGATCTCTTGTCCATGTTCGAGTGAAGACGCTTGAGAAATTGCCGAAGACCGAAACCATACTGAATTTATATTTGCGTATGGATGTTATCATAGTCTCTGTCCCCGAACTTGGAGGGCTTTTATATTGCCACGGCGAAGCGACTGGGTCAAACTCGGTTTTGTGTGGCAGAGGACGTGCACGCCTCGTTGGATATTTCTACCAGAGATCTAAGTACATTTTATACAGGCACCAAAAGGTGCATCGATAACTTTACCGAATTCCAACATTTGGAATAAGAAGTAAATGCTATAATATATGCATAGAGTACATTACAAGTAAATTTATTAGATTATAAGTACATGTAGATACAGAAGAACCCCGCCCGAAGATATTTAAAAAACGTCGCGTTTAAAAAGACAAAAGCGCTCCCTTGGAAGCGCGTTGCATTATGGGAGGTAAAGTTATAACCAGTTTTTTTAGATTAGGGGGATTATGTAAAGAAAAACGTGCTTAAAATATTGTATGGCAAAACAATATCCTTTCTCATACATTGACGCTGTCATGTTATTAAACAGCCTCCTAAACTCGCTCTCGCTACTGAGTAACTCGTCGAGTTATTTTCCTTCTTCGTCGAGTTTCGTTTCATCATCTGCCGTTATGTCTCTTGACCCGAATCTGTCTGTTTCCATTTTCGTAAGCTGCCGGCAAGAGTTTTTTTTTTTTGGAGCTTGTCTGTTGTACTAAAATTTCCTTTGAACGAGAGAATCGTCGACAAATCAGGTAAAACAACTGCAGACATTGCCGATATCGGCGTCCATTTCTGCAGCATTGCTTGATTAAATTTGCAGGGATCGTTCTAATTGACTGTATTTGATGGTCTTGTGTTTGCTTTCACCTTTTCTATGTGACATAAAGTATGTTTATGTTCCTTAGCTTTCTCCAAGCTCACTTTTTTGGTTAGTATTTCCTTTTACTTTCGGTTGTTTTCAGAACCAAACATGTACTCTAGATGAGAAAGAAAAGAAAAGTACCAACGGCGATTTCGAGTATGGCCTCTGCAGCTTGTCTAATTCATACTCGCGAAGCAAAGCCGGAAAACTGGGGCTTCTTTTGCCGGTGAATCCATACCATACTGTAGTTATCTTGGTGTGTTATACAAGTATTTTAAAAAGATTAACCCCGATGGCGAAGCGTGATGGGAGCTTTGATTTCGCTAGTTGCGTAGCATTGCTGGTTTCCTTTGCCTCGTTTAAAAGACTCCCACAATTCCTTCCTTGTTGGGATGTCGGCATCTTCATCAAATAGCAGTGTACGCATGCGTGAAAGATGAAACCCGTGGGCTATGGGGTGGGGTGCTAGATGAGCGAGGAGTGATGGAAGGAGGCTCAAAAAGAGCTTCATTATCGAAGCGTACTCAAAATAGTGACTTCCATGCCCAATTACGACTTGGGTGGTGGTGCAAGTTTTAACCTCTGAACGAAATAAGACCTTTTCAAGACGTGAACTGCAGTAATGCATGGATAAAGTTTATCAGTTAACTCCGAATGCGGCCAAGTTTCGTGTTTCAAAATTTTTCTCGTGTAATTCTGCTTTTGGGAACGAAATGTTCTCCGCAGTATTAACAGTGCTCAAGGGGAAAGCAATATCTTTTAATTTTCACAATGTGTAAGTTTGTTCGTTGAAATCGCAGATTTAGTATCAAAAGGCGTGCTACTTTCAGAGAAACTTGGATTTAACGAGATTTGGCCTACATTTTAATATATTTTAAAACAAAACTTTCAATAAAACATTCTGTGCCTCTAAATAGGCACGGCTCTTTCTCGGAGGATCAGTTAACGATGATCGACTTTTAGGTGAATAGACGCAGGTAATTTTTTAACACCTCGCCAGTACAGCAAGTGTTACAAGTCAACTGCAACAACAAATTCAGCGGTGAATGCAGTTAGATGTAGTTGACAAAGAAAAAAGAGAGAAATAGCGTCTTTTATTAACAGTCAACATCTGCTTCCTTTCCAGAACAGATAGTTTTTACTTTTCCCCTTTTTCAAATCTTGTTCACGTTTTGATTTTCAGAAGTTACAGCAGAAGTCTTTATATTTCATCCATTAATTCTCAAGAGATGCTGTTTTACTGCAAAAAGCTGCAGCTTAAACCATGGGAGGAAACTATGTACATATAAACTAATAAAGTCTATTATCAACCAAGTCATATTCTGTATTTATATAAATAGCTGATTGTACAGTACCAGGCATAATCAGTAGTGGATATGATTATCAAATTAGAATACTAGTTTTTGAAATGAAGATGACATTAAAGATACAAAGTGTTATGGAGTTGTTTGTATAAAGAAGAAGTATATGGTTGAAAGTCCGACCCCCCCCCCTCCCCCGCGACCATTCCACTCTACCAATCTCGATACTGCACTGTTCCTTTGCTAAGGGAAGCGTCGCATATTGATTTGCTCTGCGAGAAACATCAGACCGATAATACACCACCACCCCCGGCTTTCAAGTGATCCTATTTTTCCTACTTTTTTGACCCTGCCCCTACTATTCCTACTTTTACCTTTTACTACTTGTTTTCTGCAACTTCGACAAACTGCAAGGCTACCATGCAGGAATAGTGAGCAGTCATTGCAGGTCCTCGGGTTGAAGTTCAGCATAGTCCATACAGTTACGGGAAGGCTCCATATAACTTGCATCTCCTTGTGCACCAGTCTGGATCTGTGGTCGACCCATGGTAGTCTACGATAAGCTCGTAAAGTCGGTGCTGTAATTCCTATTGAAGTCCACCGAGGGAACATACTTTTTTGAGACTGACGGCTTTCTCTTTGCCAAGACGAGCAGATACTCTTCCGACACATTCAGTCTTGATGGCTAACACTTATACCGGCAATGAAACGATTCACATGCATGCAGGCAGAATAGAAGTAGTTCATCAGTACTTTTTCAAAGATCTACCAAAGGCTGCGAAAGAAAGCAATACAGAGAAAACCCTGAAAGGCAAGGAGAGGTACAGAATGATCTTTCAGAAACTGAAAGACCCTGTAGTAAGAGTTCAACTCTGTTTAATTTAAGCCTGGAGCCAGTCTTCAACCGCTTTCCTGACTCTCTTAGAAAAGAAGGTGCCCCTTATTCACATTCTCCATGATCAGCTGAATGAACTAGTGCGCACTTTGATGAGAGAAGAGGAGAGAACAAGCAAGTAGCTACTTGCAGTCGATGTCTGCAAGTCGGAGAACCAGATGCTTGAGCAGATGCTGATGGTGAATGAGTCCACTTGAGCATCATTGAGAGGGATGAAGCCTGAGCAGCAAAAGGCCCAATCATGGAAATGATAAAGTTCTACCAAATGGTTACAGCGTATCTGCTAGTCCTATTTTTCTCCTACTTTTTCACCTGGGTGCACTTGAAAGCCTGTAATTCGACTGACTACATAGTCCAGGCATTAAACTGGATCAACTTAGAACTAATTGCAACAAAAGTTTTTTTGCAGATTTCACATCCACAGGGACACTTGAACATTATATAAAAAATGTATCAAAATCTGCTCTTGGGAAGTTACTGAAAATCGCGGTTTTAAAACACCGGGTTTCTTACCTGTACGGAAACGAGGCTTGGAACAAGCTCTTAACGTTTAAGCCTACTTATAACAAGAGCATTACTGAAAAATTATCCACACACATAACTGAAATATCCAGCAAGCAGTACTTTCAATTCCAGTCAAACGTTTCCTGCAATTTTGCTCAAAATAAAACTTTTAAAAAATCCAAGATGGCTGCCAAAATGGCGGCCAAGATGGCGGGCATTTTGTGGAACGACTGTTGCCATAGCAATACTTCTTAATTAAAACTTAAATGTTATTACGAAAAGTAATTAGCTAAGCCAAAGCAACTTAACTTCCAAACCTTAATCTTTCATGTGCAACCATTTAGAAAATCACGGAGGTCCGATTGATTCCCCCCCCCTGTTAGTGCAAATGGCTTCTCTAACAGGTTTCGTTTGTGCACTTTTCGCCAATGATTCGCAATAAGGAGGTCATCAGCAGGCGCGTAGGCAGGGGGGGTGCGATGGGTGCGAACGCATCCCCTCCACGGGCCGAAAAGGTCCGCCTGTACAGAGCCATAGGACGCCAAAGATGAATCTTTTCTTCTAATTTTTCAACGGACGCTGCTTTTCACAGTGTAGAAAAC
>JAOBRH010409389.1:0-11104 GCA_027575125.1 Umimayanthus parasiticus | reverse complement strand
GTGATTTTCAAACGACCATTAATCCTTATTTTTAAAGAAAAACGTTGAATATCAGACTTGAAGGACGACTGGCGCAAACGAGCGGGAGATTTGAGTGACATTTAAGTGGCATTTGAGTGACTCTCATGCGCAATCAAACGAGGATAAGATCTAGAGAGTCCATGAGAGTTGACAAGAGAACATGCTTAAAGTTGGTGAGAGCTCTCGATAGTCCATGTGAGTACGTGAGAGTCGACAAGAGAACATGCGTAAAGTTGGTGAGAGCTCTCGATAGTCCATGAGAGTACATGAGAGTCGACAAGAGTTGCTCAACAGACGTGTGCAACACTTGTCAATTCTCATCGAATTTTCAACGTGTTGAAAAAATGACGAGAGCGCTAGACAGTGCCTGAAATGGGAGTGAGATTTTCACAACTCTCATCGACTTTCATACCAGACTGACTGCAGCTTAAAGGGGGGCAGGTTGCAACTGGAGTCCTCTCGATAAACCCTACTACGGTACTTTGACAGCTGGGAGGGGTCCCAAGGCAGGCCTGCGCATTAAAATATGTTATTGTTGAGTATTTCAAAACCAAAATTCATAATTACAAAAAAGGGCACTATTATCAAATCTAAAGTTACGTTTGAAATCTATTCAAAATATATTTAAAAGAACATTAAGCCTCAGCCCAAAAACTAGACAGAGCGTAAAAACGATCTTCTTGCTTTTCTAGATTTCGTCTTGGTGATATGGTAATTTGGAGTTATCATAACTCAAACTGAAAGTATGAATTTGGTATGAACAGGTTTCATTTTGGTCAAGAATTAATATGTTTAGTATCGGAAGAATTGAAGGAAATGTGATGTTTTGATCAGCCGAAAAACTACCATTTTCCTCAGTTTTGCTTTTGTGCCATGGAGCAAAATAGAAAACATTTAAATTTTTTACGCAACTTTGTCAACACGCAAGCACAAGGTAGTTTCCATTTTTCGCTCAGTCCAATAACACAGCTAAGCCTGAAGTAGAATGTAAATAAAAATGACTTGAAAGTTTTTTTAAAAATTATTTTATGTTAAAAGAATCGAATTTATTTTCTCAGACTCTTTATAGAAATCTTGATGTACAATGATGTCAAATTATATGGAGACAATTTTGAAACTGTTTCATCTGTTTGTTGCGATGTCTCGCCACTGCGAAACCTGTAGGAATTGTCAGTGTTCCAACACAAGGTCATGCCAAACAGGCAAACTAGCTGAAATGATTACGACGTTGTGTTATAGCGTTACTGTTTCGTTACAAATAAATCCTACCGACTTTTTGATCGTTAACACTGTGGCTTGCCTTCTCATTGTATTCTTTCAGAATAGTCCATTTCACGGTTCCTGAAAGGTAACCAAGCTTCTACATGAAACCGAGGCGAAGGTTGTCCTGGCACAGTTAGAGAAGTGGGAATAATAGACATGCCGCTAATAAGTTTCTTTCTTGTGATAATTAATTCCACTTCTCTAACTGTGCGAGGACAACCTTCGCCTCGGTTTCATGTAGAAACTTGGTTACATTTCAGGATCCGTGAAATGGACATTACTCTCCTGGTGTTCTATACACTCTTTATAAGAACCTTATAAGAAAATGAGACTCAAAAATGCCCAAAACTTAAGAACATACTAAGAACGTACTGGGGCTGAGGAAAGGCAAAGAATTATTATTTTGAATACTACACGAAGTTGTGGAAATTATTTGTTTCTTGGCTGTGGTTCTGTTTTCAATGGTTGAATTTCCAATTTCATCTTGTTTTTTTCATTCACGCCTATCCTTGCTTTCACTATTGGGTAATCTGATGTTGCCAATTTAAATCGGTATCAAAATCCTGAGAAATGTTTTAAAATAAAAGACTGAAAGAGTACTTTTTTAAGTCAAAATTTACGCCTTTACCCATTTTACCATTTATAAATCAACTTGTTTTATACTCTAGTGAGTTCCAATATGTGCGAGCAAATAAAACTAGTTATGTTTGCGTTCAAAGGGCTTTTTGTAAGTTTTCCTATAAAAACACTGATTTTTTTCGAATGCTAATTTCCCTGAACAATGAACATTTTACCAACACAAAAATACAATAAAATTAGTGAATCTCAACGTTTTAAATACAGCAAATTCCACTCAATTCGATCATCAGCTAATCTGGAACCAAATCTCGCTTCGCTTGGATTTGGTCCCTGTTATTTTTACCACTGTTAATCTGGAACCATTTGTCATTTAAGTTTTACCCCACCTCCACTAAGCCGGCCGTCGCCAAATTACACGATTGTTCATTAAAGAGCCATGCAGATAATTCACTGTTCTTGATGTCAGTTTTGGCAAATTTAGCCAAAATATATTCATATTTTCTTAATAAAATTGTGATCTGAAAAAATATTAAATCTTCTATTGTTTCGAACCTCTATAAATCTGAAGATTAACTTTTTAATAAATATTAAGATTTGGGCAAATTTGACCGTCTGTATTCTTTTAACAGTTAGTTCTTACAATTAAAATTAAAAATCCTGTATCAAAAATTTTCGATTATCGAATTTGATTAGGAAGTATTCAATATTCCGCACTGATCAAAAAGTTAAGAATGAACTCCAAAAAATTGTCAATCGAGGTGAACTAATGAAAATCGCGACATCAGCTCTAGTTTCAAATGGCCGTTGACTTTAATGAAGGCGCTTTTGCTGCTTGCACTTGGCTAACAACAATATCCGATCATTGAATTATTGTGATTGTTAACAGCCGAACTGTCTGCTCTCAACGAGCAAGTTTCAATATTTTTTACTAGAGAACAGTAGATTCCTTGTAAATAGAAATAGTTTATGAGTTTTTTGAAGTGCGTTTGCTATTAAAACATAATTATGGGCTTTGGCCAATGTTTTTCCCGAGAAAAAGTTATAGCCGATCAGATATTTGTTAGTATATTTTGAAGGTTATAAAGTAAATGCAATTGGGCTAGCTGTTTTAAAATTCAGTAAATCTGTGTACGTGGTGCAGGTTTATGTTCGTCTCCGTTTATGACAGTTTATCTGCATAAGCAAACGAGGTGAGGAGAATTTATGCATGTGGTAACTTATTATTTTTGTCTACCTTTGATTAATACTCTTTCAAGGTTAACAAAATCTCACTTTTGAAACCAAGAATTGAAGGAAAAAACTCTTTATACTTCACTTCATACAATTACCGTTGGCCTTTTCCAGGAGTTGCTTATAAGGCCTTTCAGTCCCAACCACTTGATCAACATATCTCTTCTCCTTACATTATCAATTCAAAATTGTTTTGTTGTGAGAATGTCAGAATTGACCAAACACTGCAAGCTGTCCAATATGATTTTATTTTTCAAAATATTTAAATTAAAAAAAATCTAAACGGAGTTAGGCAATACATTTGAAGTGTTGGGCTTGGAAATGCATTATTTATAATCTTGTTTCAAAAGCTGCTGGTATGGTTACCATCCATCTATTCAATTATTTAAAATTTGTGTAGCTTTACCAAAATTAATTAAGTCTTGCTCTTCTAATGAATAATGGTGCGATAAAAGCTGGCATGAACACGGTTACCACGTTACTGATAATTAGAAAAATATTCTCGCGTGTTCTGTTTTTGGTATCGCAAAAGGAAACGCGCTTACAGACGGAAATATTTCCGCACTGTGCAAGTTTGTGGCGTTTTGAGGCGCTGCGCATTTCCGATATCAGAATATCAAAGAATCGTGTTATGCCACGTACGATATCAAACAGGAAAAGTTGTTAAATAATTGTTAAGTGTGCTTGCTATTTCAACCTTGACAGAACGCGATGACGCGAAAACTGCCCGCATCACAATACTATGGGCCGTTTTGTTAATCGACCTCTGAGAAATCAAAACGTGGCCTTACGGAACCCACCGAGATGAATCGGTGCGTTAGTATATATATTGTCACTCAATATCGCTTTCTTTCACACATCTCGCCCCTACCTTACCGAACACAGAAAAGATTTAAAAGTTTTAAGACTTAACTACTGTTTCTAAATACTAATTTTTAAACATGAGGTGCAAACTGCTTATGGTTGTAGCGATGGTTGGGGTTTTGAGTTGGGCCATGTTAGGAGTTTCGCTTGCTGCTGCTACCAAAGCAAAGAAAAAACCTGAAACGCTTCCAGAAGACGATTTATCTGACAAGAAGCACTTTGACCATGGCAAACACGACAGCAAGTACGATCATGACGCCTTCCTTGGAGAAGAAGATGCTGCTATGTATGACACACTTACGACAGAGCAAACACAGGAAAAACTCAAGTAAGTGCGTAAAGTTGACTCAATGTTTTATTTTTATCATTTCCATTGCGTGCGTGTGTCACTGTGTGCGGAATTATTAAAATTAATTGTACAGAATTGTACAGCAATCTTAGCAACCGCAGTCAGAAATGGAGGTAAACATTTTAAAACGATGGAAACAACTTAAAACGATGAAATTTTCTTACCTAAACTGCTGGACATAATTTGATGAGGTATCATTGATTGTCGATACAAAGTAATGGCTCGGAAGATTAAGGTATAGAGCTGACTACGAGTGCGATGCTCCAAAACGTCACAAGAGACACACAAATACAGATAGTGATATATCTTAACTTTGACTGAAACTGATTGGAAGTTTGAATAATTTCTGTTCACTGTGAGAGTTTAGCGGTTTAATCCGAGGCCCTGAGGTAATACCAGAAACTGATCAAAAAATAGTTGGAAAGTATGCTTTTGCAAGGTGAAATACCTTGGCATTAATTAAGATGCTCTTGTGCTCATGGACACGTCATGCAAACTAGATGATTTTTGATTTAACTTATTCTGCATTTGGTTAAACAAATTTTGCACGAGTTGTTTGCTTAACAGTATTATAAAACAAATTGAAGTTTTCCCGGTTAAAATTGGTGCGGCACAGAGTAAGAAATAAAATTATTTAAAGTAGTGTGGTGCATGACTGTCAAATACGTATACGGCTTACTGGTACGTGTACCATGTTTAACTTAGGACAGATACATTTAAAATATAAAATGAGTTATGAATTGGGAAATGTTTAGATGCCATCGATATGTTCTCCTACGCTGTTCCTCGTAAATCTTTTCGTTACTACTTCTTCAGTTCTCATTCCTAATAAACAAAGAACGGCGTTAATTGGCCTCTTCGTTCAACTTTGATAGTGTCACACTAGATATAAATTCCCTCTTCGCATTCTGAATAATTACTCAGCTGATTTAAATGCGGAACTGGACTAAAATAGTCGTGTCTCGGGTCAATGAATGCCATTGTTGGTGAACGGTTTGCTTGCTCTCCGAGACCAACAAGGGTCGTTTAGAGCTACTAGCAACAGACTCGTCTACAGTAATGATTTATTTGGACATGCTCTGTGCTGGCTTACACCTAAATTAACTACTCCAAAAATCTGTTTGCCAAAGCATGGAAAAAAAAGCTGTTACAGTGCAGTTTTCTCGCAATATTGCGATAAAAAATGGTTCTTTACATCTTCAATAAATAAACATTTCTAATTTTTCTGCCATTGAAGTTCTAAGATTCTACACTCTTTGTTTTTAATTTTAGAACTCTTTTTAACAATGCTGAGGCTGAGATTTGCCCAAAAACTTAAGAAAACGTATGGGTTGAATCAGGCTCAAACGAATTTTACTTGTAGTTTAGTATTTTAAAATACGGATTCAACTTGAATCAATAGCATTGGCTGATGTTCAGAAGGGGAAAAATTTAAAGTATAACGCCATTACGCGGACAGAGAAAACGAGGGCGCCCGTCTACGACAATCGTAGACACACTTATTAAGAGGGATTTGGGAGCTATAAACATTTTTATAGAGGTTGTTAATTAAAAATAATGCCAGAATAAATCGGAATAAACGTACAGTCCCCCTAACATAACTAAGAAATTAATTTAGTGAGGTAGCACACAATATCGATTAATGGGAATACGGAATACAAATCGTCCATGTTCAGAAATGGCATAACCTAGAAAGGAAAAAACAAGGTTCAGTTTGAGCGGTGTTTTCGGTTAATGGAGAATATAAACCTATATATCACTGAAAAGCTTATTAAATTCTCTAAATCGCTGTTTAATTTTTATTTGGTAATTTCAAATAAATAAAGAAAACGAACGCCTTGTTTTCCGACCTTTGCTTTCCCTTTCCGGAGTTCCAAGTCGGACGTGTTGCGTTTGAAGGCACCAATTATTACATTTTCATATTTGACACTATTTGCAGCCCAAAACCGTGTCAGCGTTTTTAGAAAGAACGCTTTGTTTTTATTTTACAGCCAAAACCCAGAAATAGCACTTTCGTAATCGAAAGCGGCGGAGTTTTATCGTGATAACTTAAAAACTTTTTAAAATTTCAAAAAACACTGACACGGTTTTGAACTTCAGTTATTTAGCTATAAAACTGCCAAATTTCAAACCAGTGGAGGAAAAACTGCCTGAGTTGGAACCTCGAGTGTCTCATAGTTTTGATATAAAAACAGTCTCTAGAAAAAAGCTTTTAAAAGTTTTGGCGTCCTCTCAAACCCACTTCCGGTGAAAAATTTCTGTTTCAAAATCTCGTTCTGTTTGTGAGATATCAATATTTTTTTCGCTGATTTAAAGCTTTAGCTCTGATATATCCATATGGCTAACAATCTCATTTTGTCCATTTCCTTTGGTTTCAAACTGAACAGTAACCTTAACAAGAAGAAATTAACTAAACATGCAAAACATAGACATGTTTATCAAATTTCAAAAAAACACAGAATTACAGTTGGCGATACAAGGATCTAATAACTGGGCAATGACGCTTTATCAGATTATTCAGTAGGAAATTTTGATCTATTACGGAAAGTTTTCAGCTGCACAAAACAAAAGTTGATCGCAAAGGATGCTGGATCTTGATATGCGTTTTACGTGTTTTCCGTTCCAAAGTAAAGCAAAGCAAAGAAAGTAAAGCAACGCAGCGCAAAGCAAAGAAAGCAAAGCAACGCAGCGCAAAGCAAAGAAAGCAAAGCAACGCAGCGCAAAGCAAAGCAAAGCAAAGTAAAGCAAAGCAGAGCAGAGCAGAGCAAATCAAAGCAAAGAAAGTAAAGCAAAGCAACGCAACGCAAAGCAAAGCAAAGTAAAGCAGACCAAATCAAAGCAAAGCAAAGCAGAGCAGAGCAAATCAAAGCAAAGCAGAGCAAAGCAAAGCAAAGAAAGTAAAGCAACGCAACGCAAAGCAAAGTAAAGCAAAGCAGAGCAAATTAAAGCAAAGCAGAGCAGAGCAAATCAAAGCAAAGCAATGCAGAGCAGAGCAAATCAAAGCAAAGCAAAGAAAGTAAAGCAAAGCAACGCAAAGTAAGGCAAAGCAAAGTAAAGCAGAGCAAAGCAAAGCAAAGCAAAGCAGAGCAGAGCAAATCAAAGCAAAGTAAAGCAAAGCAAAGCAAAGTAAAGCAAAGCAGAGCAATTCAAAGCAAAGCAGAGCAGAGCAAATCAAAGCAAAGCAGAGCAGAGCAATTCAAAGCAAAGCAGAGCAGAGCAAATCAAAGCAAAGCAGAGCAGAGCAAATCAAAGCAAAGCAGAGCAGAGCAATTCAAAGCAAAGCAGAGCAGAGCAAATCAAAGCAAAGCAAAGAAAGTAAAGCAACGCAAAGCAAAGTAAAGCAACGCAAAGCAAAGTAAAGCAAAGCAAATCAAAGCAAAGCAAAGCAGAGCAGAGCAATTCAAAGCAAAGCAGAGCAGAGCAAATCAAAGCAAAGAAAGTAAAGCAACGCAAAGCAAAGTAAAGCAACGCAAAGCAAAGTAAAGCAAAGCAAATCAAAGCAAAGCAAAGCAGAGCAGAGCAATTCAAAGCAAAGCAGAGCAAAGCAATTCAAAGCAAAGCAAAGAAAGTAAAGCAACGCAAAGCAAAGTAAAGCAACGCAAAGCAAAGTAAAGCAAATCAAAGCAAAGCAAAGCAGAGCAAATCAAAGCAGAGCAGAGCAGAGCAAATCAAAGCAAAGCAAAGAAAGTAAAGCAACGCAAAGCAAAGTAAAGCAAAGCAGAGCAATTCAAAGCAAAGCAGAGCAGAGCAGAGCAAATCAAAGCAAAGCAAAGAAAGTAAAGCAACGCAAAGCAAAGTAAAGCAAAGCAAATCAAAGCAAATCAAAGCAAAGCAAAGCAGAGCAGAGCAAATCAAAGCAAAGCAAAGAAAGTAAAGCAACGCAAAGCAAAGTAAAGCAAAGCAGAGCAATTCAAAGCAAAGCAGAGCAAATCAAATCAAAGCAGAGCAGAGCAAAGCAAAGCAAAGCAAAGCAAAGTAAAGTAAATCAAAGCAAAGCAAAGCAATGTAAAGTAAAGTAGGATGTACTCTCCCATTTGACCCTCACCACCACAACAACGGAGCAAAGATAGAATTACGCAACCCCACCCTGAGCTGGGTGAAGCTGTTGACCTGTGCTGTTTGTTTTTGTTTACAGGAAACTCATTCCTAACATTGACGTGAACAAAGACAAGAAGATTTCTCGACAGGAGTTGACCGATTGGATCGAGACACACATGAAGAAACATCTCATGACAACAACGGAAAAGAGGATGAAGGAGATGGACAAGAATGGCGATGGCAAAGTCACTCATAAAGAGTACGAAACTGCAGAGTATGCGAACGTGCAAGCAGACGAAAAAGGTACAAAGACCTTTTCTAGGGCAGACCTGCCAAGCTTCACGCATTTGGCGTGAAAGTCCCGCATTTTACTTGTATTTCACGCACAAATTTTCCATACCTTTTTAAATATAAGTTCACGCATTTTCGTTTCAGTTGCTCACCATACATTTCTTTAAAATTGCGGCAGTTGCAACTCAGATTGACGCATTTTACTTACTCGAACTTGGCAGCTATGCTAAGGGGAGGGGGCAGGTTGAGTTGACAGATGCCTAACTTAAGTCATTTTTCAAAGTAAATTACCAACCTACACCAGGAGTCCATTACTGCCTACACCCTTTATTTTCAACATGGCTAAAATTCTACAGTTAACCCTTAAAGGCCAAACAAAAAAAAATATGTGTGTTTCCGGTTACATGCTTCTTAAAATTAGGGTAGGTAGGTAGGATAATTTATTTTTCATTTTTTGAAATAATTTTATTTTCCTGAAGTACTTTTTGTAAAAGCAGAACTGGAAAATCAACATTTTTCAGTCTGTCACGGCTAGTTGCTCCTTCATTCATCTTATTGGCTAACAGTTTTGATCTCGGCTGACGTGTTGTCTGCAGCGCGCGAACGTTAAGAAAACAAAAACAGAAAACATTTTTCTGCCAGATTCAACTGTAAAAATGCAAAAACGACAATAAAAAAATCAGGGTTGGTGACCTAAACTTAGGGACGGTCGGTAACCGGAAACACACATTTTTTTGTTTGGCCTAAACTGGCAACGGAGGGGGCAGGTGGGTTCGTTGACCCCCCCCCCCCCCTCGTTTTTTGGACTAATCTTTTTACACCATGACTAATTGCCAAACACTAACGCTTTTGTTCAACTGTTCCTCAATAATGAACACCTCTTTTGACATTAATTAAGTGACGTCAGCATTGTAACGTCATCACACTAATTGAAGGAAAGCAGATTTTGCTGTCCCTCAGAAACTTTCGATAGTATTTCGAATAGAAATGATTAAAACGTATTTTTCTGCTTATTTGCTAGTTTTGACTTATAAAATGATGTTTTCTAGATATTTCCAACAAAATTTCTCAATATTTCTCAAAAAATCGAAAATCCATCTTGGATTTTTTATTTGTTACCATGGCAACAACGGTAAACTAGGTAATTAATAGCGGAAGTGACCTGAAATAATGAGAAGAACTTTGTTGTAGTTTTTAAAACTGTGGGGCGGATGCTTTGAACAGGACTTCTTTCAGTCTTGAAGATGGCAACGGGTCGACTTGTCCTTTGTTCAAAATTAATTGACTTGTTTCCAAACGCTCAGAATATAAACCTATATGAAAGACAAAGTAAGCCGCAACATAATATTCTTTTCAAATGTCAAAATAATTATCCAAATGAAAATTTAAGAGTCAGTTGGTGGCTTTCCCTTTTCTTCGTCTAGAGGTGGTAGAAGACGTTTGAAGCTTTATAGTAAAGGCAATTGCAAGGTTTCCGTCGCCATCTTTAATGTGGGGCAGTCGCGGAAAAAATTACAGCAAATGTATGGGAAATTCTTCATCTTTCGACCCTTATAACTCCGCAATTACAAGCCGGATTTTGACGAAAAATGTGTTTTTTAAAAGGTAATGATATGAAAATTATATATTCAAAACAACAAGAAGAATTTAAGGCTACAACCTTCGTAATTAATATTTTAAAACTCCATATAAATCCTAAAGTTTTGATTCAAGGGTTTGTATGGCGTTTTGAAATTTTGATTACGAACGTTTACGCCTTAACCTATTCTTTCTATCTTAGTTAAAATTATTTCCATTGTCAATACCTTTTAAAATACATATTTCTTTGTCAAAATCCGATGTATAATTGCGGGTTATTGGCGTTGAAAGTTGAACAATTTATCCCATACATTTTCTGTAATTTTTACCGCGACTGCCCCTCATCCAAGATGGCGACGGAAACCGTGCAATGGTCTATTAAAAATATGTGCAATTGTGAAATCTCCAACGCAATTTTTTCAATTACAGCTCTCATGTAGCTTCCGCTGCCTGTAATGTTAGTTTTCAGCCCCCACGGGGAGGCTACCCCCTCCTCTTCCCCCGCGCCTACTCCGTATATTTTATTGTTTTATATTTTCTTAAAATGTTTTGAAAATGTTGAATGAGCCCTTAGCAAGTTAATTAATCTCGCCACTTGTCTTTCTTTTAAAGTCGAACCGGATTTCGATAAGCATCTGGAGGAGATGAAGGTACGCGATCGCAAGCGGTTCAAACACGCGGATATGAACAGCGACGGGAGTCTGTCAAAGGAGGAGTTAAACATGATGTTACACCCGGAAGAATATCCCCACATGGCCGCTTGGACTGTCCAGGTACGGCCCGTCGCCTCGTCTGTCTGTCAATCTGTCTGGCTGATTGTCTGGCTGCTTGTCTGTCTGGCTGTGTACCTTTTCTGACTTTTTACCTTTCTCTCTGTCTGTCTGTCTGTCT
>JAOBRH010409166.1:0-18332 GCA_027575125.1 Umimayanthus parasiticus | reverse complement strand
CAGCCCCCCCGGCTCCGCGGTCCCTGTCTGTCATAACTAACTTTCCTACGTTAAAAACAAAACACCAGGTTTTCAGCTTACCAATGGGGTTGTTAGGCAGACGTTTTCTTCGTTAGCACCTAGTGAAAGATACAACTAACAGTTTATTAAATTTCTATTGCATTAGATAGTGAGTTACTAGAGTAGCCATAAAGCAGAATTAGGTATGTAAGAAGACAATAATAAATTTAAAATATTCATTAAATGCACAAAATACACACTAAATATTTGTTAGGCATGCAGTATATACAACTTAAAACGTTTCCTATTCTTGGTTTGAGTTTCAGCTAGCTTTTCCCTGAAATAAGTGAGTTATTTCTTTAGGGGTAGCAAATGGTCAATGCGAGTGCTAACACTTTTACTTTGAAGAGCTACGAGTAAATAAGCATTTAAAAAAATAGGCATTTGATCAAAGCACTGCCAGCACTACTACAATTTGTGCGGGAGCAATCAAGCATTTTAAAAATTCGGCATTTTTCTTCAACAAAAGCACCAAGGGTAATATATCGAAGTTAATAACAAAGAAAGCTGAAGACCATCAAATGTATTAAGTTGTGCATAATTTCTGTCTCATCAATTTCAACTGTTTAGAGCAACTTCCCCAGTGCTGACAAATTTTCTGCAAATTTCAACGAGCGAACAATCCAACAGTTTTATCGAGCAACTTCAAGTTTTGTTTTAAAATCAAAAAACTGCATTTAAGTTCAGATTTCCACAATTCTACTGTATTTGATGTACAATGACAAAAATTAAATAGCAACTAAATGTTTCATCTCTATTATATATCCACTCGAGCTCTGCAACCCAAATCTTTGTAGAAACTTTGCTTCTCTTCATCAGTTGTAAGCATTTAAAAAAATTGTGATGTTTTGCTTCTTACTCTCAGAGAGATTTTAGTCTGTGCTCGAGTTTGATTCCTTTAAACCGGCTGAATCACTTTTGTTTCAACGCACTTCCGCCAAAAATTGCTATTTTGGTATAGTGTGTCACAAGTACGTTCCGCTCTGAACGTTAAATTCTTACAAACGCTATTTTAACAGTCAAGTTGAACCAAAAACGTAGGAAAATCTTTCTATATTTGAAACTGTGAAGTTGATAAAGGTCATGCTTTGACGTCACTTGTGTCCTTGATCGTGGTTTACAATTGTAACCAACCTATCAGAACGCTCGCTGTGTTGCTTTATTTTCTGTTACTGGAAACTACACTTTGGGGTCTCAAAAAGTTCAGAGTATGTTGCTTATTATTCAGTTTCTGAATATCAGAATTGAAAACATTCGTGATGTCTACTGAATAAAGTATGCACGTGTGCTGCTAAGACATGCTAGACAGCTTCATTAGAACCTCCATAGATGAGGGGAAAAGTTACAGATAACTATATGCTGTCGACAATAGGAAGAAATCGACAACTAAACACCACATATGTCTTGAGTCATCGATAACAAACTCTCAAAATTCCTGTTATTGACAGCTAAATAATTTTTTTTTTCAAAAGGGAAAATACTTTTGTTATCGACAAACAACAGGACTGTTTTGTTATTAACAACTGTAAGATAGCCTTCGACAACTAGGCTGATCTGCGACTTCCTGGGAAAGAAATTGACTTGCGTAGCTGGACTAGATTAGCTGTCTATAAATTGTTGTGTTATCTCCTATGTGTGGAAAAAGCTGTATGGAGCACTGATTTAACGATTATTTATTATTTCAGACAACTAAGAGTAAACGATAAACATTTCCTTCGTCTATGGAGGACCTTATATGTAAACACAGGAAAGATGATGCATGATTCGAGCACTTTCTATCTTATGGGATAAGTGGTGTGCTATATTCTGCCATGCCTGCACCGCGTACTCTAAGAAGGGTCCAATTGTGCTTAATTTGAACAAACAGGTTTTTTACTCGGCCCGGAAGGGGGTCGAGTTGAGGATTCGACACAAGTATTTTACTCGGCCCGAGAGGGAGCCGAGTTGAGCATTCGACACCGTTTTTTTTCCCTTGTCAAGTTTAATATGCAAGCCTCACTCGCATGTGTTTTGGGCCTGGTCACGTGCTTAATAAATAAACGTACGCTGTCATTGAGCTCGTTATGTTTACTGGCAAAAGCAACTTTATTTATCTCACTGTTTCTTGAGCGAGTTCAAAATATTATGCTATACGATGCGCGATCGCGGGACGCCGCCCACGTGATCATGAGTTGATCTCGCGTTACGCATGCGATGTGACACAAATGAGATTTACCCTTGTTGACCTTAATGTTCAGACTTTATAATTATATCAAATTTGCACTGTCATGTTAAAGAATATACTACTCCGGCTGCTTGTGGACGAGGTCTTTCACATATTTCACCATTTCTGATTTTGAATTGTATCAGACATTGGACCAGAAACACGCCAGCCACATTAACACTTGTACAGCGAAGGAGATCATCTCGTTGTTTAATACTGCTTATTGTGTGCACGTGCAGTGTAGGTATTGAGGCGGCCGGAAACACGTGCTTTCGAGGACGAACCAACCAAATATGGAAAACAAAAGGAAACGCAATTAAAAATGAACTTTTCATTATAAATGGAATAAGACATGTAATTTCAGACGAAATGCCAGTGATAACGAGCTCATTGACAAACAAAATCTGTTTGTCTGATGAAATGACTGGAATTCGGTACCTCAAATCTCAATACGGATCTCGCGTAAACAGAACAAATACAGCTTCTCGCTCAATGTTATTTTAAAACGAGTCCACAGCTGGATACAGAGACTTTCAAATGTCGGTCGGTTTGCTGCATTGAATGTTTATATACTGTGCCGGTTGAGAAGCTAGGTCTAAGAACAGATAAGCTGCTTAGTGACTGTGTAGTTGAACATTTAAACAGTAGTTACGTAACAATTTCGCCAGAAATAAAGAATATCAAAGAACAACAGGCGATCAAGTTTGTCTCGACCCGTCGAACAGTAGGATACAGACTGTTCTCTTTCCAATGTGCACAGGACACCCCGGCTTAAAGTGAGTCTAGTAGCCTGATATATCGTTGCAAAAGAGAATTTTAAAGAGACATTGTATTGGAATTTCGTTTCTGGTCGACATCTCTGTAACTGTTGAATCAAATAAACTCTGCCTTACCTGAAGTGTTGTATGTGTCGTTGTTGTTCCCTGGTTGAAATTTGAAGACATTTCAACAATTTTTAGACCCTCATTTCTCCGCCACCGAAGTATACGGATTCAGTATATGTTGTTTCAGTCAATTTAGAAACAATTAATAAGCATACAGCAAGGTTCGGGCCAAGTTAGGCTGTTAATACAGCCTCTTGTTTATTTTTATCCTTATCGCAATTAATATACAAGCCTCAGGTTACATGTGTTTTGGGCCTGGTCACGTGTCGATGCCATATGCATCGATGGCAGAGTGGTTGGCACGTCGGTCTCTGAATCAGTTGGCCCGGTTCGATTCCCGTGGACGCAAATCAAACCTTTTTTTTCCCTTTCTTTTCTTCTTGAAGTAATAATTTGTTTTGTTTTGTTTTTCTCTCTTCATTTCAAAGTCGAATGATATATCAAAATTGATCAGAAAAATTATAGCATACCATATAAACGTGATGAACAATCCACGAAATAATTACCGGCCATTTTCCTTTACCATGATCCCTTGCACTTCATGTAAGCTAGAATGATGTAGTTTACAGGAGATTAAAGTGTATGCATATGCTGTGTCAGTCTATTTTAAAGAAATAATTACCAAGCATACGGCAAGGTCCGCGTTGAGTTAGGCTTTTTACAAGCCTCATGTTAAGCTTTATAATTTTATGTTTTCATCATCTTTAACTCAACACAAAAGTATTTTCCTACACAAACGCTTTTCCAGAGAATGTACAATTTATTAATGGTAAACTATTATTTTAGGAATATAAAATCATGGTTTTCCATTCAATGCAGCCGCCCTGGTATCAACACGCGGGCGGCGGGAAGAACAAGAGAGTAACAATGCCACCTTATTTTTCACATTGCGTTTTCTTCTCAGTGCAACTGCTAGCGCAAACTATAAGTTAAGCTACGATTTCCTCCACTAACTTTCGAATTTTGGAATGTTAACAAAATATTTGCTTGGCGTCACTGGGCTTAGCCTAAAAATTGTCGGAACCAGAAAGTCCGTCCTCTGTAGCTGTCAAATTCCGAAAAATAAAAATAGTACCTAAATTGATGTCCTACTACCACAAAAAACAAGCAAAGCCTTTCTGCCTCTTCTTCGGTTCTTAGGTTGACGGTCTTTTAGAGGTTAATTAAGTTAATTATATTAAGTTATACTTAAATAAAAATTGTGTTATACAAAAAGGGCGACGAACGTTTTCGATTTCATGATCATCAGTTCAGAGCCGTTTAAACTCACAAGAAACTACTTTTACAATGTGTAAAATGCTGAAATACTTCCGTGAATGGGAGATTGCTCCAGTAAATCCTCTCTCGCTGAGCGCCAAGTACAGGAATTGAATTGAAGCGGCGATGGCCCCCTACATCCCCTAAAAATTGGATACATAATTTGGCCCTTGCTTTGCTACTGTGTAGATGCTATTTGTATTACTATCATTAATTTTATTAACACGAGGTGTCTTTAAGGAATGGCCGTGTGGTGTATGGTGGTATGTTACCTGATCCTCCAACTGATATCAGCTATAAACAGTTGGATACCAACGGCACGACCTGCTGAATACAACTCCACACACGGTAAGTAATGATTCCCTTCGTACACAAGTATGAACTGGCTTAAAACAAACTAGTGTGCCTCATAATGGTAGTGTGTAACTACATGTAAGATATTTTATTTTATTTATTTATTTATTTAGCCATTTTTTCACAACAACAAAGATAGAAAGTATACAGATAAAACATCAGAAACATGTTACGCAAATTATTAAACGAGAAACAAGGAACAAGTAACTACTTTAACCCTCTCTCTCAGGAGGAGAGGGTGGGGGCTGTTGCAACTCCCCTAACCTGCGGAGCAGACGAAAATAACCTCGTTATTATAGTCTGCACATCAGCAAACCGTTTCAATTAGGGTATCAAGCTGCGTGACACGATATCAAGCTGCGTTGGATGGGTTTTTCGTGACAAAATCTGATTGGTGCGGCTCACATCTTTGTCCAAAGCGCGCGACGTGATTGATCTAATTCCATGGTTTGTATTGTCAACTAAAAGAAGCAGAAATAACGATATGCAACGGAGGATCGTTGGCAAATAGCTTTAGACGCTGTCAAAGCATAATTTGAGATCGATGTCCTCACCGAGCACGTTAATTCTTTAAAAGCACTTTTTGTGTGAAACTCTGTTTTTGTTAACCTTCCAACTGATTATAAAATCTTCCACTGTCTTGCCATAGTCGCCGATGTTATACAAAACAAACCGAGCGGTTCGAGCACTGTGGTGTCATACAGCCACCGCACCAATCAGATTTTGTCACGAGAAACCCATCCAGCGCAGCTTGGTATCGCGTCACGCAGCTTGATGCCATAGTAGAAACGTTTCGCTGATGCGCAGATAACGAGGTTATTTTCGTCTGCATCGCAGGCTACAACTCCCCCCCCCCCTTTTTTCGGATTTTCCCTCGAGCCGTTTTTGCTTTTTTGCTAAGATTGCCATTGGACCAATTTACCCTTTGTCCAGAGACCCATGTATCTATGAAAAAATTTTTTTTTAATTTTTGCCGTGAAAAAAGTTGGAGGGAGGAGGGTTACAACAACGCCCCCGTCCTGAGAGGGAAGTGGTGGCAGCAAAAATAAACACAATTTCGTAATTTTCATTTTCTTACTTTTTCATTTTGTCAAAACAAGGACTATGTTTCTGATATACTTAAGACATAAAGTAGATTTGGTCAGGTGCTTTACTTTTAATGTTAGGTCGACCAACTTATAGGCCAAATCAAGGCTTCCATACAATATTCTGTAAATCTGCCTTAGCCTGTGAAAAATCGGCATTAATTGCATTCTCAAATTAAAAGTTTGTTACGAATACTTTGGTACAATGACAAATATTCGTAATTGTTTTATGTAATTTAGATTTATTATTTCTTCATGAGAGCTGTTTAGTTTTTCTTACTTTTTTACCAAAATAGACCAAAGGTCACGGCATAAATTAATTAATTATGCAAAGTTATTAGCAATTAGAGTTGAACAATTTATCGATTACTAATTATAACCAAGTTTGCTATGTGCATGCAAAGTTTCAAGTCAATCGATAAATCATTAGCGAAATTAAGGAGGGGGGTTTATACAACCTGTCATAGACCTCTCAATTATAACACCTATTCTAACGTGACTGTAAACAACTGATAATTGATTGTAAGTCTCTCGTTCATTCAAATAAAAATAAAAGAACCTATGAAACGAGTCTGATGTCTCCTAAACTGGTGCCGACTACCAGGAAAAAATGTCAGAACTAAAACACAGCAAACTGGTAAGAGGGTCCTATAAAGGACATTGCACGCAAGACATCAAGCCTGCGGAACGCGTAATGGAGGATGCAAATTCACCAAACATGACAGAACTAAAAGCAATTGTGGCAAGACTATCAAGACGAATAGAAGAAATATCCATCCTAGACAACAACATTGTCAAAGCCCTGGAAAAAGAAGAAGACATAATGGAGGAAACTGATCAGACACAGGACATAATCCACTACGGAGTACTCAAGATAAACGAATTCATTGCAAAAAACAACCGCCGGTGAGTCCGTTCCATTATACTGACTTCGTACACAAAACCAGACGCCAAAATTCATGTAAACCTTCCTAAACTACACATACAATCTTTCAACGGCAACCCCTTGGAATGGTTAACATTTTGGGACAGCTTTAATAATGCCATACAGGAAAACGATAGCCTAAACAATATCGACAAAATGAATCGCCTCAAAGGAATGTTAACAGATGACGCAACGTGCGCAATCGCAGGATTACCGATCACGTCACAGAACTACGAAAAATACATCGAATTGCTAAAAGAACGATTTGGAAGAAAGCAAATCTTAATTACCGCACATATATGGAATCACTTTCAAAAATTGACAACCCATCAACCGACACCCAACAATTAAGAAAATTTTACGACAAATGTGGAACCAACATTCGCGCATTGGAAACATTAGGCATACAGACGGACTCATATGGAAGTTTACTAATCTCAATTCTTCTAAAGAAATTACCCGAAGAATTACGTTGCACATTATTCAGAGCAAAGTCTGCGGCATTCAGCTCGCTAAATCATTGACAAACATCGCTCCGAAAAGAACTTGCGACAGAAGAAAATAGCTAGTTAACCCAGGAAACCAATCCAACCATGGCGGCAGACGACATTATTGTACCGGTAGCTAGCGCTCTATTCACGAGATCGCAACAACACACAACACAATCAACGCAAAAAACAGAAACGCAAACCGCCTTTGGATGAAGTCCGAATCAAAACCATGTATATACTGTGATGAGAAACACCGTAATGACAAATGCCCGATCGCAAAATCGGCAGATCAGAGACGAACAATATTAAAGCAAAAAAGAAGATGCTTTAACTGTTTGCGGTCAGGTCACACACAATATCAATGCCGCTCCCAAGGAAGATACCTCAACTGCGGACTTAAACACCACACTTCAATCTGCAAACCAAAAGTACTGACGGAAAGTACCACCAAAGCACATGAAGTTGCAACACTTTCCTTAAAAGCAGAAAACGAAAATCTTACGATAGCAGCCTTAGTCACACAGATCATCTGCACACCACTTTCATATAGTACACAGATAACTGGCCACATTCCTACAGAACTCCAATCCCTAAAACTCGCCGACTCAGTATATGCGAAAGCAAAAGATGATCAAAACGTAGACATCCTCGTAGGAAGCGAAAACTATTCGCTAGTCATAATCGGAAAAACATAAAAATCAAAGGACGAACGATGGATGGCCATACAAAGCAAATTCAGTTGGCTTCTATCAGGACCAACTCCCAAAATAGCACACGAAAAAAACATTGAGCACATTTTGTCAAAATAAAGATACAAGACCACGAGATTTAGAAAACAGTGATCTCAACGAATCATTTAAGAAGTTCTGGGAGGTAAGTAAAATTCCCGAACAACACGACGATAATGAAACAGAAGTTCAAAAACATTTTCAAGAAACAATAACATTTAACCGAGAAACTAATCGATACAACGTCAGACTATCGTAAAAAGACAACGAGAAAAACCTTCCAAGCAACTTCCAAGTAGCACAAAAGAGATTGAGCAACTTACAACATACTCTGAAAAGGAGAGACTTGGAACTTATTTGCAAATACGATAAACAACTCCTAGATCAACTCAAAAGGGGATTTATTGAGAAAGTCAACGATCCAGCTACATATCAAGGTTCCAAGGACCAAATTGGCTTTTACTTAACCACCACATGAATGGTCGCCTCCACTCATAAATCAAATCACACTCATAAAGAACCATATATTGTAACAATTATCATCCCTGAAAATGATTCCAGCCAATCGCAGGCCAGATCACTGTCGTGATTTTTCACGAAATCGAGACAGTGTCATGATTTCAGACGAAATCACAGACAGTTTGGTTTCTCTCTTGAAAGTCAACTACAAAAACATAATTTGCTTCAGCATGCAATCATTGTATCGCTTCACAGAAAACTGAAAGAGGAGACTAAACGAAGTCACCACGTATTCCTTACAATATTCCCGCCAAACTGGTCTTTTGAAGGAGTGGCGGTCTCCCAAGCGCGCGGGAAATTTGTGCGCGCGTACGTTCCCTGAACAGCGCTCGCTTTTTTCACTTTCGAAGAGATTTGCTTGACATGGAATCAGATGAAGAACTTCCCTTCTTTGAAATAAAACTGGAAGATGAGATATTTATTCCAAACAAGAGGGTCAAACAAGTGACGAAAGAAGAACTACTGCAAAATATTGAAGAGCAGAAAAGTAAAAACAATGAGAGAAGTACGAAGACATCTCTTAACACCTGGAAGAGTTGATCGTAGCACCACTCTTGTTATTGATAAGGTCTGTCTACATGTAAGAGGTTGATCACAGTACCCACCAAGTACTGATGGGGTCTGACTACATGTAAGAGGTTGATCGTAGTACCCCACTTGGTACTGATAAGGTCTATTTACAAGTAAGAGGTTGATCGTAGTACACCACTTGGTACTGGAAAGGTCTGTCTACATGTAAGAGGTTTATCATAGAACCCCACTTGGTACTGATAAGGTCTGTCTACATGTAAGAGGATAATCGTAGCACCACTCTTGTTACTAATAAGGTCTGTCTACATTTAAGAGGTTGATTACAGTACCCCACCAAGTACTGATAGGGTCTGACTACATGTAAGAGGTTGATCGTAGTACCCCACTTGGTACTGATAAGGTCTGTTTACATGTAAGAGGTTGATCGTAGTACCCAATTTAGTACTGATAGGGACTGTCTACATGTAAGAGGTTGGCCGTAGTATCCCACTAGGTACTGATAAGGTCTGTCTACATGTAAGAGGTTGATCGTAGTACCCCACTTGGTACTGATAGGTCTGTCTACATGTAAGAGGTTGATCGTAGTACCCCATTTGGTACTGATAAGGTTTGTCTACATATAAGAGGTTGATCGTAGTACCCCACTTGGTACTGATAAGGTCTGTCTACATGTAAGAGGTTGATCGTAGCACCACTCTTGTTACTGATAAGGTCTGTCTACATGTAAGAGGTTGATCTTAGTACGCCTCCAAGTACTGATAGGGTCTGACTACGTGTAAGAGGTTGATCGTAGTACTACTCTTGTTACTGATAAGGTCTGTCTACTTGTAAGAGGTTGATCGTAGTACCATACTTGGTACTGATAAGATCTGTCTACATGTAAGAGGTTGATGGCAGTTACCCACCTGGTACTGATATTGTCTGTCTACATGTAAGAGGTTAATCGTAGGACCCAAACTTAAACTGGTAACGGTAACGGATGGCTTCACTGCAGAATGAAAAAATATTTACATATTGCTAAAGCACGTCACCATTAAACTTCGCGATTTTCAGTAGAGGTAGCAACATCTTGTCTATTGCGATTGTTGCAGTCACTGACCGATTGCGATAGGTCGTGAGGGACTTAGAAAACTCATATATAGTTGGCCACTGTTCTGTTGGTTCCATTTAATGAAACAGATCGTGCCATTTCCTGAGATGATGGCGCGAACAAAACACGGACTTTGATTCAATCTGATTATAACGTTATTGTCTCTTTCAGTCTTTAAATGCCACGACACAACTGTAGCCAACTATGTGTGTATGACTCGTTCTCTAAATGTTACCAACAAAACTGTAGCCTACAATATGTGATTTTTCTAAGTCCCTCACGACCAGCTACAATCGGCCACCATCGGTCAAGTTTTATACCCACCCCTCATCAAAGTTATAGAGATTTGTCTAAGTTTCTCACGACCTGACACCAGCTGTGTCAGTCCGTAACGGTCCTTCTTGTTCGGTCACGATCGATCATGATTTATATCCTCCCCTCAACAAAGTTACAGAGAGTTTTCTAAGTTCCTTACGACCTGACACCAACGGTGTTGGACCGTGTAAGTTCGTGATGGTCCGACTCGATCGGCCACCGACCACTCTCCTTTTCTGTGAAAATAATGATAGTTCACGAAATTGACGGTTCGACACGTAACTTTTACGATCGGAGTCAGTTCGTGTGTTTAGAACAACCCTTCTACATGTAAGATCAAATTAATCAAATTTTTGCACTTGTAGTTATAAACTGTACTTACAGTTCTAGAGCTGCGTGAAACAACGCTTTCTCTTGCAAATTGTTGTAAGTGTTTCTGAGATACTGCTTTCTATGGTCAACCTTTGCATATTTTCCATAATGTCAGCGGGTGTGGTGGGTTGGTTTGTTTCTTTGAGACTAATGAAATAGCAGCAAATCTTATAACTGTGTATTGAAGCAAGCCCACACAGTAGATGTTTTGGAATACAAAAGGTGACTTGACGTGGTTGTAGAAAGTCGGACAAATAGAACAGTCTATTATTTATTTGGTTAATTTTCAACAATTTACAGTTTTTGAAGTTTGCGTAAAGACTCTAGGTCGGGATTTCAGAATGTTTTTACTTGATGGAATTTAGGAGTATAAGGCCGTTAAATTAAATGGGAACATTTTTCGATGAATTGTTTAATATTATTTTTATTGTGAAAGCACGTTCTGGTCCACTTTAGTGTCTTTCTTGTAGATTCGCTATATCAATTGCGTGGTAAATTACTGTCTAGAGTTCCACCCTACGGAACAAGACAACTTCAACGGGACTTTTACTAAAATGCCCTATTTTGTACACTTTTCTTATATGCAGTGACAATTTTCACGAGCAAGTATATGGGCGGTGGAATCAACAAACAGTTCACTATTAAAGGCAAAGTAACAATTATTACCCATATTGTAAGAAGAGGAAGAGAGCGTCCAACATATTTTAGGTGGAGAGCAAATGAAATGGACAAGATCAAGAACAGTGGCAGAATGACGCCAGTTTCTAATAAATTAGTGATCAACGACACCAAGTATGAAGACAGCAGTGAATACCATTGTGACAGCTACTTCCGCGATAAGTTGAAAGACCATGAATCTGTGATCCTTTTAGTTCACAGTAAGTTAGTGAATAATGCATTAGGAAAAGGGTTTGCAGTTGGATGTTCCGTTGGGCATTCAGTTGCCTGTTTAGTTGGTATTGAGTTAGGAGGTCAGTTGGGTATTCAGTTGTTCCGTTGGATATTCGTTTGATTGTTTAGTTGGATATGTAGTTAATCGGGATGTTTACTTAAAAGACTTCTACTTCTTTCCTTTGTTTCGTATTGCTTGTCTTTCGTTTTTACTACTCAAGAAAAAACCATCCAAGAAGGAAGAGCAGACGGTGATAGCTCTATTTTTTCTCAATTTCCAGGTTTCATGTTTTAAGGGCAAAAACACTAGCGAGATATTTTTCCACTTACGTCCAGAAATGGGCTCAATGATGAAAAACACGGTTTTCACGGATTTTGAGGTCCCTTCGCAGATTTTGTTAATTTATCTCATAGACTGAACCGATTTTCACGGTTTTCTCGATTTTTGTGTGTTCTGCAAACGCAGCCTTATGTTAATTTATCTTGTATTTTCAATGACGTTTTTCACGGTTTTCTCCCTGTGGCATCAAAAACCTCTCAAATCACAAATACTATGCTAATTTAAGTCGCTAGCGCTCAGACAAACGATGTCCACTTATCTACTAAGCTTGTTACGGGATTATACCTTACACGGGGACCACACTAAACCTCATACTTGGAACATGCCCAAGTGTTACCGATCCTGGTGACTTCTAAACTGTTCAACTAGGTCTTCAATATTGTGTTTAAAAGTTAAAACATAGTAAGCTCAGATTATACAATCGTTTTCATAAAATTGGGGCATGAGTTGTGCCCTTCTTATAAAATCAGTAGTTGATTTCAATATGAATTACGTCGTTGAACAAATTTGTTTCCGCTTGAGACTCCTCGTTCTTTAATGGTCAGGAGTAAAGTTATTGCCGCTTTACAATCTTAGATTTATGCTTGTAGACTTGCATATATATTACATTCCTCGTTCTGTAATGGCCCCTCAAGAAAATTATTGCTACATTACAAACTAATTGGCACAAGAGTTGGTGTCGTTCTTTAAATAAAATCGGCATTCAGTTGAGTTAATTTCTATACGAGTTGCGTTGTATTTCAAAACCAGCGAACAAATGTTTTGCCGCTCGACATTCATAGTTATAAAATGGCCCAAAAATAAAGTTATTGTCGCTTTACAATCTTAGCTTTATGCCAATAAAACTTGCATAAATATTACATTCTTCGATCTTTTAAAAAGTTTCATTAATAATTTCAGACCTTCCATTACTTTCACGGTTTCACTGTGAGACTTACGGTTTCGAATGTCATCTCATGGTCTCCTCTAAATCTCACGGTGAACCAAAAAATCAAATTCATCTCGAAATCAAACGCTTGGCAGTCATAATGGTTTTGGAGCAGATGCAGTACGGAAAATAGATTTGGCTTATGCTAGCTCAAGATGGAAGAATGTGACATTACAAAGTAGCGATGAACAAACCACTCACAAACTCCAGGCGCGTAGCTACCTGTAGGCCAGGTAAGCCCGGGCTTACCAGTTTTTCTGAAACCCTAGCGCTTTTCTTCATCCAGTTTCTTTCATTTCGGAAAATGAAGGTATAGGGCAGACAAAGTGGTCCCTCGGGCTTACCACAAAAAACTGGCTGGCCACGCACTTGAACTCTACTGAAGAACACAACCAAAGTATACACTGATAAACAAAGTTACGTTGTTTAAACCTTGCAAGTATTGCGGTCAGTCTTGTATTTACTTCACTTTAGAGCTTTTATGTAAACCTCAAGGTTTGAGAGCCAAATCCCAAAGTACTTTCCAGTTCATTTCAAACCTCAAGGTTTGGGGATTTCAGAAGTTGGAAGGTGACTAATAAAATTTTTGCCACATTAAACTTGTTTCTAGTTAACAACAACAACGAGTCATTTGCCATGTGATTTTCGGTCTCAAATAAGTGTTACACATAGTGAGGTTAAATGGCTACATTTTAAGAGCGACTGTCTGCATTTTTCGATTAATTATATAAGCCGCGCAGTTTTGAGATATCGAAAATCTTCATACCCTGTCAGATGAAGGGTATTGGGGAACTATTAACGGTTATGGAACTATGTGTTGGCTTTGTTTTTTCTGTGCTGAGATATCGAGTCCCAACGGTTGCAACCATTTTGAAGCAAATCGAAGGCCTCTCACAGTGCTAAATCACCCATTTTGCAGCGGCGCTCCCCGATCTCCAAATAGATATCTGCACCAACTGATGTTGTCAACCAATATAGTGACATTAGTGCTTTCTTCTACAATAAAAAACTTTAGAATTGAGCTCTCGATTTTCACGTTAAACGCCAACAGAGTGACCATACTTTTTTCCGTTCCGCCGAAAAGCCAATTTTAGCCTATTTTCAGCAGGTTAAAATACCTCTCCGGTACAGATTTTCACAACTTGTTGTTAAATTTTAATTTTCCTTTGTGTAATTGAATGTGTCGAGTTCAATATCCGATTGCGCAAAAGGCGGGCATTTCAAAAGCAATCTTCGTTCAGCCTCGGAAACTCCGACTTCCTGCTGACATTTTCATAACAATAGCAAGAATAAATCTCCATTAATCACTGCTGGGGGTCTTAAAGAGTCTTTGACCCTTGCCTTAATGTGCCTGAGTAAAGCTTTACGATTTTGCAAGCAGTTATGTTCATAGGATTTTAGCAAGTGGAAAAAAAGTTGCCACACATGAAAGATACCATTTTGTGGTAAGCAATTAGACATTCCGGATTATTTGTCGGCTGACTTGCACGCAAAACCATGTGAACACGTAAGCATGCCTGGTCACGAGACGTGAAGAAGCCAGTCCGCAAACTCTATATCTCACCTTTTACACAAATATTTAACTAGAAAACGATTCCTAGTATTGTGAATTTCTTTAGATGAGATTTGTAGAGCTATGCTGCTGAATTAAGATGTAACTTTCAGTACCATTCCAGTGTAAAATGAAAAATTTGAAAATTTGTTGTCATGCAGTAGTGTCTCGAGCGATTCTTGCCCAAGCCTTGTTCAACAAAGCTTTGTTATTCTTTTAATACATTCTTGTTAAGAAAACTTATTGCTTATTTTGATTTTTGAAACAATTCTCTGGACTATGAAAGTTATTTCCTTTCAGATATTAATGTTGCGGGCAGGCATATGAGTGGTTGAAAAAATGCCAATATAGCCAATTTGCCTAGATTCGCTCAAGTGGTACAACAAGAAAGGTTCCTCGAGACATCGTTTTACAAGTGCCCAACAAAAATAAAACCTGATTTTAGGTCTATAGAAAATTGTTGTTACCTTGAAAGTTCTTTCGTTTCTGAAATCCATTGAAAATCGAGAACTCAATACTAAAATATGTTATTGCTGAAGAAAGCTCTAATATCGCTATATTGGGCGTTACTAAACAGCGAAACAGCGAAACGGCGAATACTCCGATTTTTTTAGCGAAAGAAGAAAAAATTCGCCAGATTTTTTTTTTCAGCTAACGAAACAGGATATATGCACCTCAGGCTTTTGCATACAGCTGAGTTAGCTGAAAAAAATATTCTGGTAAATTTTTTCTTATTTCGCTAAAAAAATATCAGGGTACAAAAATATCCCTGTTTCGCTATTTTGCTGTTTTATTGTTTTGCTGTTTAATAAGGCCACACTACATTAGATAGCAATATCAGTTGGTGCAGATATCTATTTGGAGATTATGGAGCGCAGCTGCAAAATGGGTAATTTTGCCGACTGCGAGAAGCCTTCTTTTTGCTTCAAAATGGCCGCAACCGTTGGGACTCGTCACAAGTCGTATAACATTTCAAATCTGCCGAATTTAATTGTTTCAGACGTCGCACTTTTCATACATATAATTCGTGAATTGTATTCGGCGCATGAGGAATGCGACGTTTGAACCGGGCCTTAGTGTCCGAAGCTTTTAGCAACTTTCTCCACTATCTCTGCAATAGCACGTAAACGCAAATTTGTGACGAAACATTGATCCAGTGAAGTTTCCTACCGCTTCTCACTTCTACCGGATTTTCAAACACTTTTTATCCGCTAGATGTGAAAATCCAAAGAATGGAATTTCGTAGATGTAGATGACAAGTTTCTCTCACTCTCATCACTGACAATTGATCAAACACTTTTGTAGGTATCCCTGAATTCACTGTCATTCCAAAAGACCAAACTTTCTTAGAAGGAGAAAACGCATTTCTGCTCTGCGCTGCAACTGCCATCCCGAAACCACGCATCCGCTGGAAACTAAACGGGAAATATGTAGACGACTCGAGGGTCATACGAGAGGGAGCGTTGGTGATAAAAGACGCTTTAAACAACCAACTGTATGATGGGAACTACACGTGCGAAGCTTCAAACCATGCTGGGAAAAATGTCGCAACTGCACGAATCACAATTCACAGTAAGTACTTGTAAATCAAGCTAAACTGATATTTTACCGTGTTTCGGAGAATTCTGTTTTTAGGATGGATTTGTTAAATTTTGTTTTCTCTTTTTGCCTTGTACATTTGCTGAACTAGTGATACGGTAAATGGATTATATTCAAACAATTTCAACAGAAACAGACAGCTTGTTCGGGTTTGATGCAAACATCCTTATGTTATTTACTGCTTCGTTTTCAGCCTGGCCTTCCGTGGTTCATGGAATGATAAAAAAACAGATCACTATTACTGGAAAAGAAACAAACCTTACCTGTCAAGGCAAAGGGAATCCTCGGCCAACTATTTCATGGTTGAAAAATGGACAAAAAATTGTAAATAGTAGCAGAATGACACAGTCCTCATCAGTATCTGGAGACAAGTTGGTCACATCTGAACTAGTGATCAGCGACACCAAGTATGAAGACGGCGGTGTGTACACTTGTGTGATTAACAACATGGTGGGCGAGACCAAAAGTAGTGCGACACTTTTAGTTCACGGTAAGTTGGTATAAAACGAATTAACCCTAGAACGTCCAAGGGGTGTGGGTCAAATGTACCCCCCAAAGGTTTTTCGGACCTAAAATTTGAAGCTTTCAAGCAATTAAAATGAAACTTTCAGTACCTGCAATCTGATAATGAGTGCATCTTTTGACTTTAATTGAATGACGTCATCACTTATAATTTATGCGTAATTAATTATGCAATTTAAAGTTCGAAATAGAAAACTGTAAATTTTTGAGAAGATTTGTTCTACTTTTTTTTTGGATTCTATCATTAATCATATATTCCTGTTTGAGGCTGCAAACACATGTTTTCTACTAATTTCAGTGAAATTTGCTGCAATTTTGCGTAAAATAAAATTTTCGAAAAATCCAAGATGGCGGCCAATATGGCGGACATGTTGTGAAACGACCGTTGCCATAGCAACAGCTCTTAATTAAAACTTGATTGTTGTTATGGAAAGTAAGTAGCTAACCCAAAGATGCTTGCACGCCAAAGCTTGATCTTTTATGTCCAACCATTTGGAAAATCTATGGGGGGGTGGTCCGAATGACCCCACTGGGTTAATTTGTTACTGTAAATAGCTTGGTCGTCCGAGGGTTAAGCAATCTAAGTCCCCAAGTTTTGGTATAAAACGCATTAAGCAATTCAAATCCTTGATTTTGGACTTCAACTGCAAGGAAACCTGCTGCATTTTGATGTTCATCCAGATATTCAGTTGGATGTTCAGTTAGATGCTTAGTTGCATATGCAGTTGGATATTCCGTTGTAGGTTCGTTTGGATGTTCAGTTGGATGTTTAGTTGGATGTTAGAATGGATGTTCAGTTGTACGTTCAACTTTATGTTGAGTTGTATGTTCCGTTGGACGTACAGTTGAATGTTCAGTTGGTTATTTAATTATAAGTTTGGTTAGATACTCAGTTGGATAATCAGTTGGATGTTTTATTGGATGTACAATTGGACGTACAGTTGGATATACAGTCAGACGTTCAGCTGGATGTTCAATTGGATTTCTAATTGTATGCTAATTAAATTGGATGATCCGATGTCCACTTGTATGTTCACATTGATGTACACTTGGTGGTTTTGTTGGGTATTCTAATAGATATTGAGTTGGATGTATACTTGGATAAAATTTGCGGCTGTTCATTTGAATGTCAGTTGGACGTTTAGTAGAATGATCAATCGCAAGTGTTCAGTATGTTGAAAGATATTCTCATTTACTCCGTAATTCTCCCTACTCTTTGCTCTTCGTTATTTTCGTTTATGGAAAGCATCCAAGAAAAACAAGCCAAGTGAGCAACAGGTCACTTGTAAATTTTAAAAGTCTCATTTTCTGATAGCGGAACTACCTGCGAAGTCTTTTCGTTGACCTTGAGTCATTCATTTTGAAAAGACCAATTAGAAGTTCAACACAATAACTTTCTCCTTTCTTTGTTCAATACTCTTTTTTTCAATACAAACTTTTTCTTCAAAACATTCGCATGGAAAACATGTTTGGAAAAAATCAGATAAATTAAATAAACGCTCATGTTCATTTTTGTTCACTTTGCCGGATCGTAATGGAGATTAGATGCCCAAAGTTTCCCGCAATTGTCTCAACAATCCCTCTGCAAGAATGTACCCTAAATTTGTGACATAGCAGTGAGTAACCCTATCTGACCCGGGGGTGGCATTTTGTGCTCCCCCCCCGCCCCTCCCCCCCGGTGTTTTT
>JAOBRH010408833.1:0-10000 GCA_027575125.1 Umimayanthus parasiticus | reverse complement strand
AAGGTATTTCGTTTTCCAAAGCCCTTGGGTTTTTTTTTCTTAAATTCAAACCGTTCACAGAAACAAGAACAAATTAAGAACAATTTGAGGCTGAAATTGCCAAAAAAATTAAGAACAATGAGCCTCAGCAAAACTTATAAAAATGTGTGTGTACTAGCACAATCGCCTAAAGCTTTCTTGTGATATGAGCCGTAACATAAGAACTTTCAAATATCAAAGGCAAGGACAAAAAAACACTGACCAGTGTAAGCTGTTCTACTTCTTGACACACTTGGTCTCCCTTCATGTCTAAATTTTTTGTTAGTTTTTGAGTGTGCTTAGTGTTCATCTCACAAGCGGGTGAGCCAAGGTGTAGGTCATGCAGGTACGGTGCATGGAAATTCTAAAGAGCCAAGCACACGCTTTTCCTTTTGTAAGCTTATAAGAACCAGTAAATTTGGTCCGAGGCTCGTTGTTCTCAAGTTTTGCACAATTTGGGCATCAATTGTTCTTAAATTGTTCTTGTTTCCACCCTTATATACACTTCGGCACTGTCATAAAACACGTAACGCCACATCTAATGACGTGATAAGTTGTGTTTTTCAATAAAAACTTGCAGTTACATTTGCATCTGAAGCCGAGCCTCAATTGTTCTTGGCTTGTTCTTAATCGGTTTGGGCAAATTTGAGCCTCGTTGTTCTTATCTTAAATTGTTCTTATAAAAAAGCGTGTATGTTTAATTGGCTCGTGAAGTTGGAAGTTGAAGACACTCACCAAGTATTTGCTGAGGAAAGACCCTCTTTGAAAACAGTATAGACAAGCAATTGTACAAGATATTGATTTTTCAAATACCTTTATTAAATATATGTTCAAAGTGAACTGAGATATGCAAACATGAATTATGCTGTCCCTAGCATTACTGAATAGTTACAAGGGGACGAGGTTCAGTTGGCACAAGTCTTGCAACGTATTGTTGCCTGAAATTTGATTTATAAAAGTATATAATATTTTCCAAACTAAAAAACGGACTAGCTACTAGTTATCGTTGTTTACACAATGGTCGTATTTCTACATTCAGTCAATAACTACAACTGAAACGTTTACAGCAAACTGCCTCTGGAAATAAATATAGAAACGCTGTCTGCTTCCTTTTGTCTTATTTTTTAATTAAATAAATATATTTTTACTTTTTCTCTATACTCTTTTGCAATACATTTTGAGTTTATTGCGAATTATACGATAACATTTTGTGCATTAGCTCAATAAATGAAAATACACGTAGGCCTAGTAAAAGTCAATTCTCATCATATATTTGGATAAAGATTATTTTAGATTTGCCTATGTTCTTGTATAAAAATATATAAATATACTGATATAAATATATACATCGCTTTTATAGTCGTAAGAAATGGTTTAATTGAACATTGTTCAGGACACTAAAAAAAAACTATTTAGTCAAAACAATGCAATGTACCCACCTGGCCGGTTTAAAACAAATAGTGTTTTCATCCTTTCTTATTCTTTTCTAAAAATGTAGGTACTGTTTAGTAAGTGGGCAATGGAACTGTTTCGATACGTTTGCATATGGTTTTAAAAACTAATGGTAAATTCTCCTGTATTATTTATAAACGCGATTTGACAAGAAACGAGAATAGAGCACGAGTCAGTTATTGTGTTTATAAACACAGGTCTAGAGGGGAGAGGAGAGGAAGAAGAAGCCCGATCCGTTTTTCAGTTTGTCGGTCAGCTTTCGGTTGCATTTGTTTCCATTTTCCTACACATTTCTTTAAAGCTTATATTCACAACTCATTCTACTCTTTCCTCTCCAAACCTTCCTCCGATTTTATCGATCATGCAGATAGTTTCTCGCCTAATTTGGAGCTGCTAGGTTTAAACAACTGAATAGAAAAACGGAGATTCGTTCCAAGTTTACAAATTGACAGATTTCTACAACGGAAATAAAAGAGTTTCTCATAACAGCAGTTTACTGATAGCAACAGCCATAACAATAACCAACAAACTTGGGAGCGAAGCACGCGCTGGAGACCCGACAGGTGCGATCTTGCCATTAACAAACCCTTCGGGCGAGCATCCCATCCAATAGCTGGAGATCTTGAGCGGGTACTTAGCTGGTATCAGGTCGGCAAAGTCATCATACCCGTAGTACTCAAGGCCCTTGAAGAAGTAACTCTTCCCGTTTTTCCACTGCAAGGCGGCATCGAGGTTGTTGGGAACTCCCCACCCGTGGCGAGTGAGGCGCGGGTAGCCGGGGTCGACGGATTTCTTCAGCTCGTTGTAGCGCCAGTACTTGTCACCCTTGAAGAAGTAGGCTCGGCCGTTTCCTCCCCAGATCAAAGCCGCGTCCATGTTTTTTAGCTCTTTTGGAAGGTTCAACTCACTGTTGGTGATTTCAAATGGGCCCCGGAGGTAATTCCGACCTTTGAATTCCCAGTATCTGTAAAAAAAAAAAACCAAAAATATTTGTTACTTGCTGTATGAATTTAAGATTTAGCAGTCACAGAAGCACTGTTTCTGGGCCAATGGAGAGAATAAGCAATTCGTACACGTGAAACAGTAGGAATAGAAACGAGGGCACAAAATTCCTCGCAGTGACGCCTGCTAAAACTGCGTAACATTTCCCATCTTCTCTGAAGAATCGAAAATAGGAAAAATGGACTGTAATGTGCACAATCTAGTCAGTTGGAAAGTCCTGGAAAATTTTAAAACTAATTGCGAGACCTTTTCTGCCGTTTCGCGTCCATACTATCGTCTCTGAAGCAGTGAGTACAATTAAGAAAGGCTACGATTAGTCTTTCCTTGTTATTAATTTGGATTTTAAAAATACATTACTTTGCGACCTTTTCTAACAGGGAGTTAAATAACAAATTAGTTGTATATCATTGATGTCCTTTTTCATATCACTTAACCGTAGTTTTCTGCTGTGCATAGTGAAGAAAATAAGGAAACCCCGACTATATGGTACTTTTCCAGAATCGAGTGTACAAAAGACGATATGCGTTACTACCGGTAAGTTTTTGCCATGAAAACTGACACTGAACAGTCGAATTTCCCAAATTCTTGTCAGTTGCATGCAGTTTCTGTTATCGATGTTGAAGTAGTTCATCAGTCATGAGCGCAAATGAAATGCTGTCATAAACATTCAGTTTTAAAAGAAAAGAAAACTCTGCCCAAAGTACACATAGAAAAGCTTACTTTGAATCCCAATAAAAACAAGAACAAGAGCCAAAACTTACTTTGATCCCTTGAAGAAGAGCGTGGTCTTATCAGCACGGGTGAAAGCTGCGTCAAGGTTGCCAGGCAACACTGGCCAGTAATCGCTGATCTTCAGAGCCCCTGTCCACTGTCCCTGGTCTGAGATGGGCCAGAAATAGTCGCCCTTGAAAGCGTACGTGTAGCCATCTTCGCCATGCACCATGACGTCAAGGTTTGTGTTACAGGTCTGGGGAGCGCCTGGCAGTTCTGTTGGCGGGGGCTGTGTGTTGGGTGCTGGAGTCTGGGGATGAACATCGGGCTTACCATACATCTGCTGGACTCCGTTGATGTCGTCACTGTGAAGCTTCATATCCGGGACATAGCCTCTGTAAAAGGGGTACATGATGGCTTTGTCGTTCTGCGAGTGACTCAGTCCAAGACTGTGGCCGAACTCGTGCACGGCAACCCAGAACAAGTTCACTCCGGTGTTTGTTCGAAGAGTGAAAGTCTCGTGCTCATCAAAGTGCGCATCACCAGAGATACCCTTGTTGTCATGGGGATAGAATGCATGAGCCAGCGTTCCACCTTCTCCATCAAACGGATAACCGTCTCCATGGTAACCGCTGATAAACTTGATTAGGATATCAGCGTTGTCGTCATTTGTCTCTGTGAAGGTCAGCGGTACAACTTGCGCCCACATGTTCAAGGCGTCCACGATTGTGTCGTGGGTCTGCTGGCGGGGGAGGTCTGGGGTGTAGTTCAAGATCTTGAACGTCAAATCCTGTTCGGAAAGACGAAGCAGAAATCATTGAGTTCCTTTTCCTCATAGCGTTTTATAGCGCCAAAGCTTTCCAAATACATTGTTAACAGACAAAGGCTGGAAAACGTGTTGCCTATGACATGCTGTATATTGGCCAAAACAAAAATTTGCACAGAAATCATTCTTTCACTTCACCCCACAAGATCAGATGGGCCGACCCGAGCAGATAAAATACAAATTCTTTATAATGACTTTACTTTTTATATATTCGCAAAAAAAACAAAAAAACAAGTAGCATGCCGTCAGAACACACTTTGGTCTTTCCGCAAGTTCCGTTTACCACTCTGTAGCGAGTAATACTTTTGGACATTAAATATGTTGTTTTAAAGTCACGTAATAATACCTTCTTGTTCCACTTTGTCCCTTGTAAAGCGTATCTCCGTCTTCTTCTCGCTTTATCCGCTGGCCCAAAGTCGCTGAGCCCGCACCTCGACTTTTGTATCATGTGAAGAGTGTTCTCGTCCGACATGTCTCCATTCTCGGCTAGACCTGCTACGCTTTGAAAAAGGCGGACAGCATCACGGAGTTCTTTGTCCGTTCTCATTTTTCCCAAGCGCGGGTCAGGTTGAGATAAGTAGCCGTATTTGGTAAGATATTCCTGAATGTCGAAAAAGATAAATGGAAAAGTATTAGGATGTGTATCGTGTAAATAGTCGTGTTGAGACTTGAATACGATTGGAGACTGAACCGACTTTTATATAGTACCCAAAAAGCGCTCCCAGTGATTTTAGGAATGAAATTTTTCAACTTGAAAGCAAGTTCAAATTTTCAAAATAAGTAAAATAAAGAAAGAATCGATTCACGAGGGTTTGAAATATCAGTCTAAGGAATCAAGGTTTTACTATTCTTTCTCGATCAGCTAACTCTCTATAAGAAATGTTGAAGAAGCCTAAAAATCAATAGAAATCCACTGAAACACGTTAAATCTATACCAGATCAGTGACTCATTAGCGGGATTACGACTTTGTTGACACTTCAAAAACAAAGAGGTTTGTAATTAAAATAATCCCTCAACGTCTTCTATAGTTCAAGAAAATGAATATGAGCTATACTAGAAGGTATTGAAGTAATGTTTGGGAATAGCTATAGAATATAACAAACCTAGTTAGTTCTTAAAAGGTATTCCTTTTCAGCAGAAAATACTTGTGAAGTTTCTGGGCAAGCTTGAGTCCAAATATATTGGTTTACTGAAATACTGACAGGCCAGGATATCTGGATCACGTACAAAAACTAAGAGGGTTTGAACGAGGAACAAATTATTCTCTTTTCTGTGTGTTTTTTTTACGCTGATTTCTATACATTACAAGATGGTGCCAATTTCAAATTTTGGCTGTTTTCACAAACTTAAAAGTATTTCCTAGCCTTTCTTAGACTGATTGGTAGTCAAAGCAGCTGAAGTACCAATACTTGAGATTGCTACTTACCACGAGATGTGCTTGTTTCCGTGCTGGCACGGGACCGCTCTCAACCATCACAAGTGCGATTCCGATGAAACCCAATATATTCGAGACTGTAGTCATCTTGAGTTAGATTAATAAAAGTTAAAAATTCTCTCTCTATGAACGAATACGAAAATGTGTTCTCTCTCGTTGCTTGCTGTTCGCAAGATGTGCCGAAACAGAATGCTTCGTACTGTTTATATGTTATGGATGGCGATGATGTCACATAGAAAGGGAAGTGACTTGTGACGCAGGTAGCGGCGTGACGGAAAAAAAGGCGAAGTGCGAATAATGGGCGACACGCGTTGGGGGGTACATTCAACTCAGCACCCTGTGATAACTCAAGTTGCGAGTTTACCGATACCCTTGACCAAATATGGAGATACCAATAAAAACTTGACGTCGTTCCGCTCGCTTTGTTAAAGGTGCAAAATTGAAAACTAGAACTTTCATACAAAGCGTGCTGCCGTGAATTAATAAAAATTCTTACGACGCGACATCCTTCCATGTTTCTTGTTTGCTGATATAGTTGTATATTTCATTAGCTAGAACAATTTAACCACCCCAGAAGAAGCAAGAGAGAAAGTGAAGTAAGAGAGAAAGTGCGATTTGAAGCTCGAGCAGCTTTGAACTTCCGTAACCACGTGTAACACCGTATTTGACTTTGAACCAAAACATTTCCTTGACCTTAACTGTTTTGAATTACAATAAGGAGCAGCGTCAATTGATCACTTACTAAACAAATAAAGGAAACCCTTTGTTTATCTTTTTGATTGTTATCAACTTCAGTTGGCCCACGCATTTTCTGTACGAAGTCTGCGAATGGTGTCCTCAAACATACGAAAGAAAGCCAATGAGGCGCGGCCGGGCGGGGATATGGAGGTGTTAAAACTATAGTGCACCGATAAAAGTGTAAAGCGGCGTTGCATCTTCTTGAATTGTTCGTTACGGAAATATTGCAATTAAATGTTAAACACCGGGCCGCATTCTAGTTCCATCTTTGTGCATGGAGATCTGTGACAGTGTTATATAATCAGTTCCTATTTCCCGAGTATACCTCTTTGCCTTTGTTTTAAAACTGCTATCTTCAAACTGCAGTTGCAAATATCATAAAGTGACCGTGCGACGTTAATTAAAGGGATAAAGCAGTGGTGCATCTTCTTGAATTGTCCATTACGGAAATATTGCAATTAAATGTTAAACACCGGCTAGCACTCTAAGTCCATCTTTGTACGTAGAGATGTATGTTAAACAATCAAATCCTATTTCTCGATGACGCCTCTTTGTCTTTCCCTTGACCATCATCAAACCGCCAGCCTTTGCAAATATTACAAAGTGCCGTGCAGATTTAATTAGCCGCGAAATTTTCCGGCTTATTACATACGAAACAATTAGCTGGTCCATTTAATTGTACTTGTGCAGAAAGTGTTTTAGGCAAGTAACTCATTTGAAAAACGAATTTGACTACATACACAAAAGCAACCGAACAACTTCATAACAGTTCCAGGCTGTGGAAAAATTCCACCGGCTAATTAACGGTGAGTTTCACGAAATTGAATTAACCTATTTAACCGACGGTTTCACAGATTCAATCAGCAGACCAACCTTTTACGGAATTCCTAGGCTGTGGAAATATACGGGAGATTTTACAGTCGGTGAACTTCAAGTGCAATGAATTTGATAGCCAACCAAATTCCAAATGCTCGACTAAATTACGCAAAGCTCAATCAACCAACCAATTTAATAGCGAGAAAATAAAACTGAAGTCAGAATTTTAAAGTAAGATTGTATGATTTGTTTTATCCAATCTGCGCTCAACTCGTGCAAATCGACAAATATGTAACTTTTGTCTGTTTTGAAACTCAAGTGACTGATATGAAATGCAATCCGAAATGTAATGTTACACAGCTGCTCGCATTTAATTCCCATAATTAAAATTAATATATTTTGACGTCAAGTGCACACTTTTACATCAGCAAGACATACTTTGTATCAAACCTCCAGCCAGTCTGTCGGCAGCTGAAACAACCGGAAGCGGAAATGCATTTGCGTCAGCGAAGGAGACTAAGGGTCATTCCCCTGCCCCATCCAGTGTTAGCCTGCGTAACAAGTACAGGCTAATCCAATGTGCACTGCTTGAACTTCCCCGTAGTCTTACGTCAAAAAATTCTAACTTTTCTTATTCCAAGTCTTTTTTATAGTAACTCAATGTGTTAAAATCCTTCAGAACTGAATTAAAATTTATCCTATTATAGTTTGAAGCTTTTAGCTTGGTATTTCCCATACGCTTTTCGATTGTTCCTGTGATCAGGTGGGTACACGGTAAACTGTAACTTATTGTGTAATAACATGTAGTTTATACAGTGGTTATCGAATATGATGCGTTACAAATCCACTGAATATAGTTTTATTTTCTATCTCTGGTTTTGCCCAGTTGAATTTTTCAAAATTTCAAGTTCAAAACTTTGAGGTCCTGCTGAGGTTCGTTCCGCATGCATGCCGCCTAAACCCCCGCATCTCCACGGACTCTTGTTTTCATTCGCAACGAGTGGTTTCTAACAACTTAGAGAATACGGGTGCCACCCAGCTCTCGCCGAACAAGATAAAAATTGAAAGCGTCTGATTCGGGAAAGCTAGCAATACGTTCACGTACTGAGTTTTTTTTACTTTGAGTCCTTTCGTGGTTTGCATGTGATTTATGACGTCAAGTTTTCGGCCAGGTACATCGGGATAAAAAAAATCCCATTTCTCTGGCATTTGCTGCGGGCATTGGGTACACTTTTCTTAAATATAGGATTAGTCTAAATAAATAAGAATATTCAGGTTGAAATCGCCTAAAAAATAAGAACAAAACTAGAACAAACTGAGCCTGAGGCTGAAATAAAAAACTTCATTGGAAATTTTTTTGACAGTTTAGCACAAGAAGAAGAAAACCCATAGAAATGACATAAAAGTAAACGACATTATTTTAATACAAATTATAGAGATTGCTTCAGGGCACAGCGATTGTTTACATCAAATTTAGAGTCTAAAAGAATTTTAATTGCATGGTGAAAGCACAACATTTAAGAACAAAATAAGAACATTCTAAAACATAGCTATATAAATAAATGAACTTGAAACTTGAAAACATTTTGAGCCTGAAATTTTCAAAAGAAACACAACTAAAACACTTAGCCTGAACAATGTTTTACTGGTTCTTATTTTTAAGAAAATGGTGTCGTCAATATTTGCAGTGCACTGGCAAATCTAGGGTACTCAAATCTGAGATTAGCAACTACATAAATGCGTGCTTTTCACAGAGCAGTTTTTTTTAAAAGAAATACTCCACACTTACTCCGCCTGCATCATCTTTATGATAACGCGACGAAGATTGGCTTTTTAAAAAAGCAGTTTCAGTGTATTCATTAACCCTGTGAGCAGAATTACAAATCTCTCATATTTTCAGATACCTCCTCGCAAGGTATAACCTTTTAGGGAGTTGGGCCGGCGGGGGGACTGGGGGAGGATGTTCTGTGGTATATATCGTGGATGCATGAAAGTTATTTATAACTCAAAGCCCCTGGGTGATAATGAAATAAAGTTTTTGCAGTATTTCAGATAAAATGAACGTAAATTCAGTGCAGCGACAAGATCATCCTCCCTAGCTTAGGTTGCTTCCTAGAAAGTAAAATGATTGGTCCAACATCTCTAGCAGTGTAGAAACAGTTAATAGAACATTATATTTTAAATTAATTTTTAAAATCAGGTTTTATGCAGTGTAAACTCACTCCCTAATGGCCAACACCAATCACGCACATCATTCAAGACGACAAAATAACTGACTGACGATATAACTAGACCGCGAGCAGTCTCTTTCGGTTCCTCAGAATCAGTCGAGGAAACACAGAAATCGAGCGGTCGAAGCAGCGAGCGAGTCGGCGAGAAACTGCTAGCCGGGAAGATTGCGGGCGTATATAACGGTCCATGTTGAGAGAGGCCTACTCCAGACTGTCAGCCACGAACAAAATACAGCAAGGCTAGTTTTGAAAAAAACTAATTTTTCTGCGTTGGTGAGTAAGCTGAATACGGGTTTGGTCAACAAAGCTTGATATGGTATGTTTCTTGCCTGTGAGGTTTGGTGTGTAGCTGACGTTTCAAACGGTCATGCAGCTATACACCCGAACCTCACAGGTGTGAAAAAACATACCATATCAGTTATAAACCCCGTACATGAGCAAAAGACACGACTTGCTGAACCCTCATACAGCTACATTACCTCCTTGTTTTGTGATATCCATAAAAACTCTTTCTACCCCAAAGCAGTTAAACAGTGGAACAATATATCCCTTCATATTGCTGCCTAAGATTCCGTAAAATCCTTCCAACAGGCTAAGCGGTCCGTACTTTCTTCCACTAAACAGTGCATATTTAGTTTCTATGGTTTCTTTCCTAATTTCATGTAATTTGACTCCTACATAGTTTTAAACATCTTATGGATTCTAAATTATACACAATTTCAGTGAGTTTGAACCAACACTCGAAGTACATAAATAAATAAAAAAATAAA
>JAOBRH010408722.1:0-11116 GCA_027575125.1 Umimayanthus parasiticus | reverse complement strand
CGCTCGAAACGTCAGCTAAACACCATATCCCACAGGCGACAAACATACCATATCAACCTTGTTGATCAGACCCATATCTAGATCTCAGTCACTTTGTTTGTCCGTAACTACAAATCTAATCTAAGTAGCTGGTTTTTATAATCAAGGGGGCTTTTTTTGTCTAAAACCTTTTGTATCATGCAGTTGTCTTCAAACGTCGAGAACTTCAACTTATGTTTTCAGGAATTTTTTTCAGTCTGTTTAGAACTTTGGCCTAAATTCAGACAGTTTGACTTCGAGGTTCTTCTACGCAAAATTGAAACAAAAAAACGCAAAAAGCGAGTTTGTCAGTACAGTAATGTTTTAAGAGTGAAACCCACTACCTTTATCAGTTAACCGATTCTTTTCGACAATTCTTATTAAGTTCTGTTAAAATTGGTACATTCACTCGAAACTAGTTAGCACACTTCCTCGTTCTGCCCAAATTCATATAAAGAGTTTTGTTTACACAAAAATTGTGTAGCATTCCTAGCTTTTTCACTGCGACAGAACATGCTTAGTTTTTCTTGCTCGTTATCACAGATGCAAGTGTTTAGGGTCGACCGATGCTTGCATTGTCGATAATATTTCTGTGGATAATCAACTTGACTTTCGACTTTCGAAGTGGCCGAAACTAGTTTTCATTAAGCAGATAAGTGGTTTCGCGATATTGCGATATTAATCTTGAGGTTTAAATGATTCATTGTCGAGCCATCTGTGAAATTTTGCCTATTCTCAACTTTCTTTAAAAGTTTTCGGCATGGCACCAAAAATTAAACTCCGAAGTGAAGCCCAACTTTGTTTCTAGATTTAAACGCAAATTGTTGTCAGTGTCAAAAATGGGATGATGTTTTGGCTAGCTTCAAACGATGTTTTGGAAAACAGTTGCTAACACTAAAACGCTAAATTTCAACACCCCTCTTGTGTAATCAGTACACAGACACACAGCTGTCGCAGAGGCTTAGCTTGTTGGGAACGAATAGCAAATCAACACAGAGAAGCTACCACAGTCGAATCTACCGTGGGAAATTTTGGTTCGCTTTTGTCATTCTAATAGTCTTTACAAAACGTCGATATTACTATTAAAGGGAGCCTAAGAGTCTGTGAAAGAGCTTGCAAACAAAGGGACACAATGACTGTTTTGATTTACATTGCACGTGTGTCGTATGAGATGTATATTGAGAATTTAATGTCCTTATCATTGGGATATTGAGACAAGGAAACCTCATTAAGGGTTTCTTTGCTTGTTGGATATGAAGAAAGGGCACTTAAAGAGCGAACGGTCAGTCATTTCGCGGCACGTGCAGTCCAAGTTACTATGAGCTGCTTCCAACGCTACAACTCCATTCCCATTTTGTTTCTGAACATAAAATGTTATGGCATAAATAAGAAAAGTAAATCGTTTCATTTTCAGCCAATCAACGAAGAGCAGTCTCACGCTCTTCACGCGCCACTGAAGGGAAAGAACAATGCTACGGACGGCTACCGTGTGACCTCACGCTTTCGACCAATCACAGCGAGCTGTTCCCACGGTTTCAGTCTTTGATATACATTCCGCCATTGTTTGCATTTGCAAGCCGATTGTATACCAGCAGGTGCTGGAAATAGAGTCGGTAATTCTGACACACGAGTAAAAGATTTTCCCACGGCTAGTGACTATAAAAACGACAGCCACAGAAATGTCGCTCATTCACAACTGCACGAGCATCCAAATCACACTGTATTCAAAGTTGAGCTTTAATTCTAGAAAACTTATTCCAAAATGGCCGTCGAGTGTATGGATAGTGGAATATATGTCAGTAAAATTCTCTCCAACAGACGGAAGGTAAATATCTTATCAGCAGTATGTCAAGATTTTAAAAACATTTTGCAGCAGTTAAACTTGCTTCAAATCCAGACTGTACATAATCTTACAAACTCTTCCATTTTTTCCAGGCAAAGAAACCCCTTATGGAGAAAATGAGGAGAGCACGGATAAACGACAGTCTCAACGAGCTCAAAGGCTTGATTCTCGACCTGCTGAACAAAGATGTAAGTTTTTTTTTTTAAATTTTGTTTTTACTTTTGAAGTTGGTCAAGTGAAACAGACTTTGAAAACTTATTTAAATAGTGTGTCTTTATTGATTACTCATCAGAGAGTTTTGTTTATCTTGCCAGGCTTCTCGATATTCGAAAATGGAGAAGGCAGATATACTAGAAATGACCGTAAACTATCTCAAGGTTTCCCAAAGGAAAGATCGCGGGCAACAAGGTAAGACAAATGTCAAACTAATAAACGTTTTTCTTTCACGAGTGCTGTAATGTTTCAGCTGTTAGTGTGCCGTGTTTATTTGTTGTTTCGGATGAGGGAACTTGATCACTCAATTAATCTGATTTCACAAAACTACATAGTTATGAAACATTTTAGTTTCTGTGAACTTTCGAGTTCTACATAACTGCGAAATGTTTTAGTTTCAATAAACTTTCGAATTAAGTCTGTAAATGTGGTTATGCAAGTCTAGATCTTTTCAGTATTTTTTTTCATACAATTGTTTTACAAACTAAACTCATTCTGTGATCTAAAAAATGTTCCCTCTTATTCACAGATTGCACTTCCATGTCTGAATACCGAACAGGGTATAGCCAGTGCATGTCAGAAGTCAGCCGAACTCTTCCCGGTTCAGAATACATTGTCCGAGAGAAACTTCTGACTCAATTAGCATCCAGTTTCCATAGCAACTCAGTCGCAGTTCCCGCTTCAAGTCCCACAACAACAACGCCAAACTTTCCCGCTATTCCTACGACAGCGATGTGGATTCCTTACCCTTCACCTCCACCTTCACCAACCAAAGAAACGCCGATTTTTCTACCAAGCTGTATGCCTGTCCAAACCGAATTTACGCGCCCTCCAACACCCGTTTCACCGTGCAGTATCCCACAGAACGTCACCGCTCAGGCTTCGCCGGTGGCAAACAAACCTCTCTGGAGGCCCTGGTAGAAAATTATTTTTTTTTAAAAATGAACATTGCAAAGAACTTAATTGTTGATATTTAAAAAGCAACCCTGGTAATTTGGGTTCCTTATGAATCTTTGAAGTTCATGCTCACAGAGCTATGCAACTAATTATTTGTAAATTCAATTTCTTGAAGTGTGTACATATGTAAATGATAGAAAACAAGAGTTTATTGTCAAAGAGAAATGATTTTTACAGATACACTTGAATGAACATACGACTTGATGCCGCAGCGTGCACATTGTTTAATAAACAAATATTGGTATCATTTCATAATCAGTCTTGTGCTGCTTGTTTGGTAAGGGATTAGTAATGCATCAAATTACTTTGAACTCATTTCTTTTAGAAATTGTTAAACAAAGTGGACAGGCGCGCGCGCGAGATCGATCAAAATCGTTGCTGTTCGTTTCAGTTTCAACAGACAGCGACACTTAAATGCGGAATTTAAACGGAAATGCCCTTTACTGAAATATCGAGCTTAACTCTGTTGCCAGTACTATATTCATTCATAAAAACCTTGACAATTTGACAATGCTGAAGAAAGTGAATGGTGATTTTGTTTCAAGGATCTATATCGAGTTTTGAAATTTTGATTACGAATGTTTTAACCTTGACCGATTCTTTCTGTTTTGGTTATATAATTTCCGTATCAACACCTCTTAAGATAAATTTTTTGCAAAAATCGGATGTATATAACAGCAGAGTTAGTTGAAACAATTTCCCGTACATTTGCTGCAACTGTTGTCGCGGCTGCCTTTGAAAGCCAACAGATAATGCAAAAAGCTGCAATTTTTGGATTTGAGTTGCTCAATCGATAGGGTGGATTTCAAATAAGAACAAAACGAGCTTGGAAACTATCACTTATTTACTTCAAGCTCAGCAGCACCAGATCAAAAATTAAATTCCTTAAAAATGAATCAAGACATTTTCTTATATGTGTGAAATAGCTGAAAACACTCAATTTTCCCGGTTACAAACATTTCAAAAGTTACAGATCGACGGCAACATACTGCTGAAAATTTTTTAAACAGTTATAGAAAAAAGTAAAGGAGGAAACATTCCTGTTGCAAATAATAGTAAGTGTCTTCGCCGGGAAGGTTTCATATATAAAATTAGCAAAAACATGATATGATTTTCTGCATATATTTACTTCAGAAAAGAAAAACGATGGTTTGACGAAAGGCGATTTGTTTACAGAAAAGTCACGTCGGTTTTAGTTTGACTTCAATGGAAACTGAAGTGTATTGAGTGTTGCATAAGTGTATCAATTGCTTGGGCAAAACAAGAAAAGTCATTGCTTTTTTAAAAAATAGACGAAATGCTTCAAATTTCAAGTTTTGACAAAATCTATTGCTGCCCCTCAGAGTTCAGTTGTCCTTAAGAATACGCTGTTAAAAGATATACTTACTTTAAAGTAATCCTGTTTTATTTTATTTTATTACAAGCAGTTCCATTCTGAATCTGTTAAAATATATAGAGCAGTGCTTCACTGCTCATTTCGAATTCCTTTCTTGTTTACAACTCAAAGAAAGGCCAAGGAATATGTTTTCAGTTGCATCACCCAACAATTCCTGAGAACTGCTAGTGTAACGCTAGTTTACAGCAGCTAGTCTCTACAACTTTGCTTCGCAGCGAAACATTGCGAGACTGACAAGATCTGACAAGTCACAGTATAAAAAGTGACAGAGTTTCTAGATTTTGTACCTTTCAAAAGCCAGTTGAATATAACATCTACCCCCGCAGCCATTGCCGAAATGCTTCGCTAAATGGCAATGTTCAGCTAATTTTAAATCTCTATCGTCGGTTTCATTCATTTTACATGCTATCTCCACCTTGTTGCGTACAAAAACCGCAGCTTTAAAAAAATGGTTCATTATATTTTTTCAGTACCACGAGTATCTGTATCTGGTCTGGAATAGGGTATCGAATTCTGCAGTTGCCGCTCTTAATATTTTCGGATTTGAAAGAGGGTCAGGATTTGGAGGCTTCAGTGGACGGCACAGTCCCACCCAAACTATAGTCAAGTACCCACTCACCCCCCACCCCGGCCCCGTCCGGGCGTAGTTGTTTTATCTTTCTGTATTTATTTAAACCCTAATAGCATGAAGAGTTTTGAGAAGTTTTGAGTGAAACGGTTGGGATGCATTTTTAAAAATAAAATAGTAATTATTACGGCAAAAACTTGGGTGATAAACAATTCAGCTACATGGAACATTAGTCTTTTTGTATGCGGAAACAATCTTTGGATTGGAGTGTGCAGCTGCGAAACTCAACAAATGTGCCCGAGCTAACCTGAAAACCAAACAAGGCAATGCATAAGAATGTGTGGATAAACACATTATTAAAAGCAGGTATTGAGTACAAAAGAGAAGCCGTCATTACATTTGTATAACTGGCGGTAACTGAGCGCGTTTGTTTTGTTGGGATAATTCCATTATGAAACTCGCACACTATCAGATATTTCGAACATATTGTCCTAGAACAACCAAACATAAGTTAGAATTTTGAGCTCTTGCCTTTTAGACTGTTTAATTTTTGTAAACAATAATGCGCGTATCCAGGACTAAAACTAAAAGCGCAGATGCACTAAAGTCGGCACTCGATAATTTCCAGTTCCAAAGAAACTTTATAAGATTTAAATTGTTGATATATTGTAATTTTGATAAAACAAAACGATTGGTGAATGATGTTCTCTGTAGAATATAAAATTTGACCTTCCCTCGACCCAACGTCTTCCACAGAGCACCACTTCGGTGATACTATATAGTTACTCTTCATTTAATTTTAAGGACTTTATGTAACCTATTTCGAATTGTTCTATATTTACAAAGTATACATAAGAGCTAAGAGCATAGATGGTATCTTTGTTTCATTCATTTAGTTCCATGGCCTCCACAAAGTCGGATCGATTAAAACATTATGAGACAAGTTGCAATTCAGTTCCTGCAGAGGTTTTCTTTCTTTTGTTGACTGGGAACCAACAGACTTGGTGATGACGCTTTCTCTATATAGAGGAACTAGTAAACCAGCTTGGCGCGTGGTTTTGGTTCCTGGGTTGACTAAAGTGTTCTCGGTCGGGGGAATGCTTATTCGAAGAGCAGTGAGTTTGCTTCTGCTGTCTTTCGTTTCGTCAGATTTTGATGATGGTCCATTTATCGAGCTGTTCGAAGGTTTCAAATGTTGCAGGACGGAATTGTTGGTGTTTTGCTGGTTTTTAGTATTCTTGGTGTCATCTGGAGGTACTTGACAAGCCATTTCCTTCCCACCTGTCAGAATAGACACAAAAGAAAAACTATAACTCATTGTGTCTAACGAGGCCTAGGTATTTTGTCGAAAATATATGCAAAAGTTTGAGCCAAAGGGGTGTTGTATTTTAAAACCCTTTACGAGTTGTTTTAACAATTTAAAAACTGTTCGATAGCTGGGTACAAAATTTCAAGCAGCAACGATCGAATGAAAACTCACTGGGTGTTTTATAATTTCTGAAGTGTCTATAATCTTGAGAGAATTGCAGCGAAAGTTCACAGGTATTTATACAGCTGATAAAAGACAACGCTTTTAATAGTGTCTGATATTATATATACGGTAATAAATGTTCTGAATAAATGTTGCTAAACCGGAGAGAGAGTGCATCATTTAAAATTTGGCTCAATGTCAGAATAGGAACAAAAAATATCTCAATTAAAAGTGCAATTTATTACAACTGTTTTCTTTTTCAGAAAGCTAATAAACACGAATTTGTGGTTTCAATAAATAAACAACCATTACATGTATATAAACCAGTTTTATGGATACAAACAAATGCTCTGGCTAGCGTTAGTGAAAGGAACTGACATGATGGTAAGAGTATATCCAAAAAATGCATGTCCGATATTTTTTAATCATCTGTTTCAGATACTGGTGTATGGGTGCCTTTCACGGACGTAAACGATGAAAACGAAAAAACATAAAAACATTTAAAAAAACAAAAGCATTTTCTTATAAAGACATTTTTTATAAGAACCCGACGTGAAGTTGAGAAAAGATCAAAATTTAAGAACATATATCCGAGGCTGAGGAAAAGTGGGTGAAGAACTTTTACGCTGGATACGTACTACACAAAATCATGGAAATATCAGTTTTACTTCGCGGCTTATGTTCGTCAGTACGTTTAAGAGCGTCTTTAAAAGAACATTTGAGGCAGAAATCCTCCAAATATTTTAAAAAAGAACATTCAGCCTCGGCATATTATGAAAAAGAGAAGTGTAGTTCTTACCATGATATTTCTCGTGCAACTGTTTTCCATCCTTGATTCGGTGGAGACGCCTCAAGTGTTTGACTGTGAACTCGAGAATGTCCGCTTGGTCTAACCTAAACTGTGAGTAGAAACACGAAAACTTTATAAATTAATCACTCTTTCAGAAGCGGTGAACTTTTCAGCCCACGCCAAGTTCATATGTACTCTCGAGATTATCTCTGTAAAAAGGCACTTAATTACTTCCTTTTACAAGTTCTGGCACAAGTCATTAACACGGTCACGGGGAAGGCAAAGTAAAAACCATCATTAATTTACCACCTAAAATTCAACTCGAAATTTTGTGTAATTCAGGCAGATACATTTTCGACAAACCATGCAACGGGTTTCTAACAATGTCAGCGTTATGTTGTAGCTTTCAGATCGAAGACTTGAACATATAAATTTATTTAGATTTTTTTTGATAGCTCTTATTGTGTTTTCCCTGAAAAAGTATAATAAGACTCTAAACCGAGTCGGAATTCATAAGCTGGTAAAGTAGAGTTTCACTTGTGATTTACCCCACAATTGCAGTCACATTATCTTCTTTAAATAACAGTGTAATTTGTTTCATTATCTTCTACAAAAAATAATGTGTTACTTCCCGCCTGTGATATACAGTAAACTGAAGCTCAATGCAATCTAAATGTGTAACTTACTATTTTGCTGGACTCTCCCAAGATCAGAAGCTTCAATTCTTCCAAACTTTTGCTGATTCGTGCCCTTCGAACTCTCTCCTTCATAACCTTGAACATCTGAAAGTGAGAAGAAAAGCACAATTTCTTAACGTAAACCATTCATTTGTTCCTCAAGCTCGTTTGTATTTCGTGAGCTGCATTTCGGCGGGAAACTCAATGAAAACTTGAAATATCGAAGAGCACCTTCAAAAATATGCTGACGAGCTAAGCAACAAATATGTTCGATGAAATTCAATGTTTTAGTAAAAATGTACAACTAATAGTTTTCTTTCCAAACAATTACCAATAAAGCTTGCTACGTATGATAGGTGTTAAAACTGTGCATGTGTTGCCTTCAAAAGTCTGAATTCAGTTCGCAGGGCAATCTCAATCACTGTTGTTGATTGAAGAGGGTGCAATGGCCGATACTTTTCAAAACAGACAAATTACCTTCTGTTCTCGTGCCAGGGACGAATCAACTACAAACACTGCTGTCTTTTTGCTGCAGCGCGACTTCATATTGTCTGTAAATCTTGAAACTTGTGTCGATAGGAATAGAGCTCCAAAATAGTCTCAAGTCCGACAGTAGTAGTTTCAAGTGACTAAGAGCACTTTTCATGCAGTGTTAATTTATAGAGCAAAAACTAAACCTTATTCATTGTAGAACAATATAGCAGTCATTGTGTTCGTATTGTACTTCAGCTATGAATTGGGGCACCTGTCAGCGAGCATAATCGTGTAGGACGGCCCATACTTGAATATAAAACACAAGTCAAATTCAACGCAAGATATTTTAAAAGAAACCATGATAAACTTACTACAAAATTATTTTCTCTAATCCTGTGATCCTAGAAAAGGGAAACCAATCGTGTAAATAAATTCATGTAAAGGCGAGCGGGTTTTTGCCTTGCTACGGATGTTTAGATTGCAAAACGTGTCAAATGGTCAGATTAAATCTCCGCATGGAATCTTAAGTTTCCCGCCAAAACAGCAATAAAGGAATCACTGAGGCATCTCATTAATATTCCTTCTTTTAAAAAAGCTCTAGAAACTTTAAAAAATAAGTTAAATGACACATCGATTATCCTCGCTAAACATTTCAATCAAGTTTAATAAAAAAAACTGTACTTGCAGACCGCTATAAGCTTTTATCGCAACATAATCACGAACATATCGTCTTGTGTAGATCTGTGAAGGAAAAATAATATAACAACAGGTTTTGAAAGAAGCGCCACTTTTTATCGCTCGTGCAAAACACCTGTGCAGACAAGCTAGCACTCTAATTAAACATTGGTTTAGGTTCTTTGTGGTGCACGTGTTTCGGAGATCGAGAAAGTATTAGCACCTTTTAAAACTCGCGGCGCCCATATTAGCCATTGTGACGTTTTAAAGCAATGATTCCATCACAAAAGACAATTCGTGCTTCCTCCACTTCAGAGCTTTTCCAGTCAAACAAGCCACGTTTTCAAACATGTATTTAAAATTTGCTTTTTATAGCTTTGATTGTCCTTCAGATGCAAGTACAATCAAAATGGTGATATGAAATGCGCTCATGACTTTCTGAATACTGATAACATCTATATAGAACCACGGCGCTATAGAGATCGATTACTCTGTTTGTTCAATTGCGCAAAGATAATTACCTGGCATTAAATTTTAAAAAAATAAAAAGGGTTTATCACGTGGAACAAGGCTTGTGCCGTTACACACCTTTTCAATAAAACCTCAATAACTTTATAGAGCGCAATAAAGAAATACTGAAAGGAAAAAGATAAATATCTCGGATTTTTCGACAAGCAAACTATGCCACGGGACTTTCACCTTCAAAGAACGCAAGTCTGAGTCGATCGGCTCTTTCCAAATACTCTTTCCAAAGTCTCTACCATCAGTATCATTGCTGAGATGTATTTAAGAGTGAAGGCTTTATTGTTTCCAAACTTCTTTGATAAATCACTTTCAGCTAGCCGTGCTGGCACTCACAAGGTTGTGATTCAACAGAGCTGTGTGAATTTGCGCAACACCCGCAGACATCACGTAGAACCAGTAATCCGCGTGGAATTTTAGATTTTCCCGCCAACTTCAAACAAAGGACAAAAGCTTTAGCTATTCTAATTTAGTCTTTACAAGATCATTACATTTCCAAGTTGAGCTAGATTTCGAAATTTTGAAAGTCTGATTTCTGTAACACTTTTGTTCATCCACGTGAAAGGTCCCGTCGTATTATCAGGACGTAAATCCGACTGGTTATTCCAATAGATTTCAAATATGTCCTCTTTAAACACTCCTATTTTCTTTAGCCTCCTGCGCATGGATCGAACTAAATCCGACGTAGGTACGTTTCTAACTGTCGAGCTCATGTAAACTTAGTTGGCTTAAACTGAATCAATCTTATATAGTATTCTATTTGTACCGTTGCGCACAAGTTTCTCAGTGAGGTCAGCGAAATTTCGACTTTGGCGCAATGCGCTGAATATATGTAGTCTATGTATTAGAAGACTCACGCACGCGCACAGCCAATTTAATACATGTATCAAAGTTTCGTGACTGATGCTTAAACTTTTAGTTGCGGGCGAAACTAAAAAGTGCTTAACCAAGTCTTTTAATTTTGAGAAAGAACATCACAAGATAGTGAATTGCGCACTCAGGTACATTTTTCACTGAATTTGTTACGAACGCATCATTTCCTTATACTTCACCGCTCTTTGTATCAATGTTTAACGTGGCTCGGTTGTTCAAAAGTAAATTTGTATGGAATTGTTGACTTTTTTCAGCGGATAAAATTTGCTCGCTGTTCATTCAAAACTAGAAGTGTGTAAATCCCAGCACCCTTTCCGACGTCGCATATTTTCCTTCGGATCGGGATCCTCCCTTGAAAAGGGAAATAAACGTTTTTGAGAAAGATGAAAAACCATCCGCTGTGTAGGGGCTTATCCGCCGACTAGCGTCTTCCAGTATTTGAGCAAGCAGGGCCCGGTTGTTTGAAGGGTGGCCGTGGGTTAGCTCTAACCAAGGGTTAAATTTATAACGCACCGCTAGGTCGGGGTTTACTTCCTAAGTTAAGATTGATTTGGGCTGTTATTTCTGGTTTAATTACGTAATTGAATTTCCTCGGAGTGTACTTCAATAATACTTTCTGAGAAAGACCGGGCGTGTTTC
>JAOBRH010408611.1:0-11117 GCA_027575125.1 Umimayanthus parasiticus | reverse complement strand
TCCAAAGGTCAACACTCCCTTCTCACCCAGGTACGGGGTGCCTCACGATTCGGGAAATCAGCCAAGGTTGGGTTAAGTGGGGATTTGATGAAATTAATTTCTATCTTTTACTTTGCCGGGCTACAGAATTGCAGAAACCTTTCAACGTTTCAGTGAAAACGTTTTAACAAACTGAAGTGCTTTGACTTTCTTATATTAATGTTTTCAATTCGACACAGGCCTTCTCGAAATTTTAAAAATAGTTCTTGCTTTCCCCCCACTTTTCCTAAAATACTACAGTCTACACATATTGATCATAATCTAGTGTTTCGATATTCAGCACACCAAATTAACTCCCCCACCAGTCTGCTTTCTACTGTGCTTCTACACGCATGAAGAAAAATCACGTAAGCTAAACTATCCGAGATGAAAATCCGAAATGCAAACCTGCAAAGTAGCTTTTCAAGCTAAGTGTTTTTCACGTAAATAAATTATCTATCTATAATAGGACTGATATCTCAAACTGGCGTTACTGCCTAACGGTGCAACAACACACGGACAAATTATCTATTAGAAACTCCAACTGAAACGTTTTCAAAAGTTCATTCCCTGTTCATAACTTTGATTATGTTGTTCGATCCTTTCATTTCTTTCTTTTCCAGAGGAAACACGAATACAGTGTGAATAAGGAAAAACTGGGTAGACGGACACGCTAAGTTTCACCTTTTTTCATTCCTTTCAGTTCCGGTTCCCCTTTCAGGAAGCGAAGCAAAAAAAATATCTTAACATAGAAGATGTCCAGTTGTCTCGTTTTTGTAGTACATCGTCGCATTTTTGAAAAAAACCCTAAAGTTATGGAACACAGGAGCAACTGAAGACATGAAACTATTTACTCAAATTTATGATTCCATTTTGGTTCTAAGGGAACAATGAGTACTTAGCACCGTGGTTGAAGACAAAATATTTTTCCTTCTCAAGAATCTTTGACACAACCTGGTTTTGAGCCTTTTTCTGAGTACAAATGACTATTTAAAAACCCAACTACGATAAGAACGGGCCAAATATATTTACTATCCAACCAACTTCTCTCATAGTCAGCCCAAACCCAGGTCACAGCAGCGTCTGGTCCCCAATTATCCCAAGTCTCCTCTTGAGCCGAAAGAATAATACTGAAGGGATGTCCCAAATGGGTATGGAAGCCCATAACTGAAGAATTTACTTTAATCTCCAACTCTTAGAAGGAAAAGACTGTCAGCACTCGGGTATCAATTTCTACAGGTTTAGACATAACTAGCGTTGTTTGGATAAGCTCTCGGAAATCCGGCCCACAGGTATGGAGATGCCCAGTGAGCTGAGTTGACCTCGCTGCAAGTAAACGATTCTGGGAAGAGCATAACTTGTTTACTTTTAAGAATTGAATTTTAAATCTCCGTTTTGGTTTCAACAGTAATTGCATTGAAAGCACTTGCAGATGTTTCAATTGTATGTGTCTTAAATTAGGTATTTACAGTAATTAATAGCTCAGGGTCGTCCTTTAGTCAAATAACAACAAAGTTCTTCGCAAGCCGGCAAATGTTCCTTTTTTCTAACGACATAAAAATTAGCCAAATACTGAAACTCGCGAGATTACCTCTGTACCAAAATATATCCCAATAAAGCCAAGGGATAATTTGCAATCTTTCAAAATCCTCATTAATAATTGAATTGAATTACAAATTCAAGGCAAGTAGCCAACTTTTCTTGACAGGGCACGCATACTCCTATAATTACTTGAAAGTAATGAAACAATTGTCTTTTTAAATATTTATTGGGTTATCCAAACACATCATTCCGAACAAAAGAACAATGAATCAATCAATTTTAAATCAATTGTATTATCAGATGTATTTATCTAAGCTATGTATACAATGGCAATTCCGCAACTATATTTTCTTCAGAAAGCCAAACAAGATCGAAGGAAGAAAAGTGGAAACAGGATTCTTTCAATTTGATATGAATTTTCAAATCGTTTGGGTATCCTTATTATTAATAAATATGTGCAAACTTTGCCCAAAAATCTAACCTGGAACAATTCCAATTATCAGTTATCTGGTGTGTTCGGGCAAATTGACACGCAGACGAAGAAATCCAAAGCCTTTTCAGCCTATACAAACCACAAGACAACAAGTTGCTGAAACTAATTAACAGCTTACAATTAGTTGTCTGTAACAGAAACAAACATGGTATAAAATGCTCTTTGCCATCCTCAAACTGATTCTTTGAGGCGGCGTTTAAAGTGGGGCATGTATATATTAAGACATGGACAACGCCACACAACAGTTGAAGCGAAAGTGAAACAAATGTAGTAAAAACGTGACAAAAACAAGCGAAAATTTGTATCGACAATGAAAATGCGTGCCGTGGGAGTGCCGGTATATTGTGACTGGCACGGCCAGCTAGCTCCTGTTCGCTTTCTCAATCTTCAATGAGAATGATTGTGTGGTCCACTTGTTGCCGTGTTGGGTTTCACAACAAGTTATTTCAAGCACAGAATCTGGAATTTCTTTCTGCGTGTCCGTGGCACATCCTTCTTTAGACGAAGATATTTACTCTAAGAAACCGCTATTTTCCTGCTTACGAGCTGTTTATCATGGAAAATACTTTAATATAAATAAACCAACACAGAGTGAGGCAAATGGCTTAGTCAGTGATACGTCAGGCGTTAGCGAGTCCAAAGTACGAATTGGCAATTGACGGAAGCATAAAGTTATCCGGGAGTATATGCACGCAAACCGAACTGCGAAATTGGACGAACACTTTCATGCTTAATAAGATAATTTGTCTTAGAACAAGACGAATTATATTCATTTTTTTATATTGAAATATTATACAGCGGAATAGATAAAACCCAAACTTGTTTATAATGCCGTACATGCAGACACTATTGCAAAAACACTGCTCAGACATCAAGATAATATGTATTCATCCACGCGGCATAACTGAGTTTTGACATATTTCGGCACCTTTGTTAATTTCAAATATTTGTCAGAACCCTACGCGAGTTTATCAAAACAAAACAGTGAAATAGAATACGACTCACTGTGCACAACAAGCTTCTATCGAGAGTCTCGCAAACACTATATCTTTAAAAAAAAAGAAATTTTATTCAAGAACATTGTCACTGAAGCCAAAACTTGACGAACTGATTACACTATAATGATTACACTTGTAAAGATTAAACACGAACAAATCAAGAACCGTCTCAGGTTGAGACGTTTATAGAAGCATAAATTCGATTTGTATATTTTTACAAGGAATAAAACAGAATGCAATCAGCTTTTTTCCCCCAAACTGTACGAGATTCCTCAAGCAAAATAGATGAGAATCCCTTTAAATTTGAGATTTTAGTTCTAATATTCATTCGGCGTTTAGATACTTGCCGGGTTTTTTTCAGTTTATTGCTCTTAAAAATATCTAACACTAATAAATGAATTGCTAAAAAGCCTCCAAAAATAAGGACAAGCCTCGACCAAACCTATGTGCATCTCTGCTCTACATTAAAAGAAAACATTGTGTATTGTTTGTACCGCTACAGGTAACCGACCGAATTTTTCGCATAAGATGTAAGTCTCGATACTATCACTGACTCTATGAACGAAAGACCTTCAAGGGAAAACACTCTAAAAATCCCGATAAAAGCAGGAAAATCTGGAATATTTTCAACTGAAAAAGATTGAGCAAGAAATTGTAATAATAGAAATACATTGAGAATCAACAAGACTTTATTTAGATAGTTCTCATACCAAAGGTTTTCTGAACTCGAAAGTATTTGTTTAATCTTAGAAAAATATTTGTAGATAATCCAGAGCAAGATCTTCAGTGATGTACAAACCGCAAGCCATACTGTGTAAAATTTGATGTAGTGACCATCGTACAATATCGAAACTATTTGTTTGATCTTAGATATATACTTGTATATAATCCAAGGCAAGATCTTCATATACAAAGTGGACTACTATATATCAACTTTGATGTGGTGGTCATCATACCTCAAGCCATTTAGTTTGTGTCCACATAAAAACTAAAGAAAACTGAAACAAAGTTTGAAAACGTCTTAAAAGGTTCGTACAGTCATTTTCTTGGTTTCTGTTTTGAACTGCTTGCGTATTAAAGTTCGCAAATAGAGTCCAATTTTAATTTTCAAAGCAATGAAATAACAACATTCTCGATCCGAGTGTCAAGATCAAGATGGTTTTCTCTTTACTAGCAATTTGGTTGAAAACGGAAAAGCCGAACAGCGCAAAAAAAGCAATCAGAGGGTAGGAAAACAGAGCTCTGATCTGGTAACACATATTGCAAAGAGATGAGCTGACAAGGTGCCAACACAATCTGATGAATGTGCTAAACACTACTCCTCACTTGGTCACTGTCATGTCCGTCTACAAATCGGCTACTTCATCGAGATATTTGCCAGTCTACAAGCCAACTGCGTCCTCGAAAAAGATTATAGCAAATAACAGGCTAAATGATTTACCCAAAAATGAAATGTTCCGATTATGGAGCGAGGATTCATACAGGATGATACTACACACATTCGATATTGCCAACAAGTACAGTGCTTTCTAAAAGACAAGAGTAGTTCACAAATTCGTGATGTGGTACCGGAATATTGGCCATGCAATAAAATGTAACTTATGCATTGTTATATCATATACTCTGGATTCTAGTATTGTTTTCTGTATGAAAATAAAGAGTTATACTTATAATAGGAAGTGTTTTCACTGTAGACAAAAGGAAGGTATTAGCTAATGAAATAATTTAACGGTCTGATTGGTTGATTAGACAGACTCACAGAGTCTGTTTTTAAGGGAAAAAAATAGATCACGTCTTAATTTAAAAGATTTAGATATATTTTTTAATCCAGTTACAACTGATTATAGTCAATTCGCAATTAAGTTAACTAGAAAAGCAACTGTTATTGATACTTTCCGGCTTGATTTTCATCTGAGCTGAAGTAACTTTTAAAAATTGAACCAAATCAATATTTTACGATCCTCATCAAAGGAGCAGTTCAACTTAACTCCCTCCCAGAAATCAAGAAACGTGTCGATCGGAGCTCGGGCACTCGACAATATATTGCAACAGTCACACAACCAAAAACTTCTCAAATCTCAACCCACAAACAAAGGATGCTAAAACGCACCGCTGGAGCCCTGATCAATTGATGAGTGGTTAACATTTTCACATGTTTCTAATTCTGCAGCCGCGCAATCAGAAGCGGAGGAAGTGGGCTGGAATTTTATGTCAGAGCAAAAAATAAACAACAGAAGCTGCAGCTATGCCTATTTTCCTTCTTCCTGTTTACAGATTTTTCACGGTATACCTTACTCAATACAGACCATGCTCTTGGACATGCCGTTACGTCTTGACCGACTTGATCCGCACCTGACCATGAATATTGAGTGACCCTAATTCATATTGCTCAGTCAATGATCGGAGTTTAAATATTTCGACCGCGAGCATGTAAATAGTGTTGTCGCGTCGACTCCCAGCGAATTGAGCGATTGATTCTACTCGCAAAACGCTGCAACTGACGATGCAGAAGAGTTGGGTTTTTTGAAGACGATACGCTTTACCACGACTATTTATGACCATTCTAGACATTCTAGGTCGGTAAAGAGCATGTGCCGCATATAATTCGGTCGAGATCAATTTGGAAACTAATCAAACATACACTGACGCTAGTTGAGTGACGTAGTCCATAATTTTAACAACTATTTTTAAAATAATAACAAAGATCTTTGCATTGTAGAAAACAGTAGAAAACTTTTCGTGTCCAATTCCTATACAGTGATCAATAAATAAAACAATATAAAAGTGTTTTCTTTGTTACTAAAAACCAACGAAAATAAACCCATGTCAAAGTGACAAGCACCTCGAATAGACAATAGCATACCACTGACATTTGAAATATGAAACCAACAAAAAAGAATTTACATTCATTCAAAACATTTTACACTTTCCTCGAATCCTCCCCGTTCGTACACAAAAAGACAATTTTAACAAATATTTGCATTGATACCAAAAAATATGTATTGATATCTTAAATTTTCCATAACTTACTTGCTAGTCTCAAATTGCAAGTTATTTGTGTCTCTTGTACATTCATTCATTCATTGTGATTTGAGGAAATGTTCTCTGTTTATAGAATTCCGCGCCAAGTCATTTTGTCCCTCAGGAAGCGGTTGGACATATCCAGTAGTGAAGAATGCAACGCGAAGTACCATCACTCGGTCCTCCATTGGGAAAATACCTTGATTTTCCCCTGCAGATACACTTGTACTGTGAGTTTCCGCTTTTTGGGTTGGTTTTATGCTCCAAATTGTACTCTGAGGTTCCATAAGTTGAGCAAGCAACTCCCAGGACTTTTTGTCCCAGTGGTTCTTCCAAAAGAACATCAGTACCTGATCCCTGATTATTGGCTGTGAATGGAGTGCTCGTCATCATGCGGTACTTACATTGGGTGAGGTTTCCCGGCCCTTGCAGCCCCCTTGGACCTCTAGGTCCCTGTGGACCAACGTCTCCCTTCGCTCCTTGAGCCCCATCGAGCCCTTGTGGCCCTCGGAGATCGCTAAGGTTGTATTTCGGCCCCTCAGTGCCACTCGCCACCACAATCGATCGTTCTTGAAGTTTCTTGATTTGATCTTGTTGTTGTTGATTGTTCGCTTTCAATTCTCTGATAGTCGCGTCTCTCTCCCCAACCATCGAGTGCAAGACAGTAATATTTGTTTCGAGATCTTTCAGAGCTTGTAGGACGTATTCATTTTGGGGCGGCTCAGCGACAATTTTGGCATTCTCTGGTAAGACTTCCCTCTTGCAAGTACAGCTCGGGGCCACAACTCCCAGTAGCACCAAAAGCGACCCGATCAAGGCCACCAGTGCTAAGACAACTGCCATAATGGCAAGAAATCGCCAGAAGATTTGCGCACGCTCTCTTGTGCTGTCGCCGCTCTCACAACTGTCTGAAGAGCCAGAATTTTTGTGCGAGCGGCCACTTTTTCTAAAACTCAATTGTCCATCAGTTCGCGGGACTCTTTCGTAGACGTCGTTAACTTTCTTTCGCGGCCTCTGGCTTTGGGTACGGCCATGGAGTTTGACCTGAGCTGCCAGCCTGTTCATGTCCTCATATTCGTGCAGAGGCTCGTCAGGAAACTCTTCGCGGCTGTTTTCATACGAAGGCGACATGGGAAAACGATGTCTTGATGGGATGGATGAGCTTGGAGGAGGGGGCAGTGGAAACTGGTCATCGTCGAATTCATCCTCATCGATGGAGCCTTTGTATACCCGGTTTTGTATCATTGGGAACGCTGATCCTGTAGAGCTCACACTTGCCATGTTCCTGTTGTTTATATACGAATTGCTGGCTATTTGACCCAAATATTATAGTTTTCACTTTCGCGTGTTTCAATAGTACCACTAAAAGTAATTGGACAGTTCCTGCAAAACCTTTGTGTTTCAATTTCGTGATGGTGGGAAAATTGTCAATATTTGTCCTACTTCATTCATAAACGCTGTTTTCACTAGACTGAATTTATATACTGCGCAGCCGGGTATTAACCGTTTGTACCTCAAGCTTGTCCACGAGGGGTTATAAGGTTACAGATGACAGACAGCTCATCTGAAGCTTGACGTCATGTCTATAGTCCCAGGCTCCCCGGTAAACAGATGGATTGGAGAACAATGGGTGTAATACAATCTTTGTAATGACTACAAATAACAGGAAATGTTGATTTATAATTGGCAACTCAATTGCCACCAGAATCACTGGAGCGCAATCGCCTCTGTTTATTCTAGACCTCAATTGAAATGCTAATTTGGTGGTAAGCTGAAATTAACAATTGCTCTGACACCAAATAAATTCCGTTTTGAGTTAACTACCGCACGTGTCCATAAAATGCAACAAAGGGTGTAAAAACAATTCTTGGCTCAACATCAACACGATTACCACAGGGGACAAAGCTGATTTAACCAGTTTCATCTGGTATATGGCTTTGAGTGGGAGTTGACCCACCCGAGTCTAACCTTGTCAGACCTTTTTTGTGGTTGCTATGCTCTGGAATGTGATAGATATAATTTCATAATTTATTACTCCTGTCAGCGGGGCGAAACAGCGTGAAGACAAGCATGGCAACCAATATGGCAACCAAATTTTCGAAGCTTTGAAAAGATCACATACGGCTGAGATTGCCTCCACGTCACCGCAAATGCACAATCAAGAAGTTGCAGTGAATGACAGGCGTGAAGAAACAAGAAATGACAGAGAGATCAAAGCTATCATGAAGCTTTTGCATGTCAAGGAAGACTTGAAGAATGCTAGGATTAAATCCGCCATCGAGAAAGGAAAGCAGACAATGCTGACTTCAGAGAGCAAAGGAGCAAGCCTGAGCAAGTTTGAACACAGAAGCAAGCAAGGAAATCTTGTCGTTTATACACAGGACGGAGCTACCGATCATAAAAAGCGTGTGAATTACAAAGTCATAACAAGTTTTAGACCTCCAAATAGTCTAAGAAATCAGCTTTTCTTTGCCGCCGACCTTTCGCTTAATTCAAGGAGATCTGAACATGAAACTGCGTTAAGCATTCGAGCCAAAAATCGTAATCGGAAACCTAAAACTCGCATGAAAACTCACTCCAAATCAAAAGCAGTGTTACCAAATCTGAATCAGCCTGTGAATGAACTAGAAGAACAGCCGGACTCTTTTGAGCAAATATTGACAAAATATAAGACCAAGAGAGAGCGAGAGAAACGTTTACTTGGACTCGGGGCTCAGCACACAGAATTTGCCGAGAAGCTGGGCAACCTGTACATTGAGAGAAAGAATGAACGAAACAGAATGAGAGCAAGGTTGAGTGTTTCAGAAAATATACGCCTAGAATATGAGAAAGAAGAAAAGAGCGAAGCAGATCTGACTCGGGAAATGAATAAGCTTCCTACAATAAAGTTTAAGATTGACGAAGCTAAAGATGGAACTGGCAAGAATGAAATGGCGTCAGACTCAGTGTTAGATCTACGGCACAATAGACTTCTGAAGGTTCCGCCAAAAAAGCGACCAAAACGAACGTTGCCCAAGCTATCACGAAAAGAACTCCTTGCAGATTTACACCACTACAAAGCACAGTTTGCAACTCAGTACGAAACTGTTCCCCTTAAGCTTCCCAAGATATAATTCTTTGGTGGCTAAAAACTAGTATTGACTTTGATAAGAACAACCACTGTTAAAGTCACGAGGTTTTCAAAATTTTAAGTAACAATCTCTGCTCAGTTGAGAAACAAAATACCAGCCGTGTATGTTTGGCATGCATTACGTTAAAAAATGCTGAATTTGACAACAACAAAAAAGTAAGAAAGTAAATTTATTTTCATCTTGAAAAGGCGTCTATAGCTATGCTTAATTGTGTACGAAACAACTCGATTCATGGATAGAAAATCGGTGCCGTTGTGGTTATTCACATGAACTCACTGAAATAGCAGTTCATGTGTTAGACAATTTATCACTCCATTTAGCTTTCCAGGAACTGGGAAACAAACACAAAAACTGTTTTTGTTTTGCACCTGCAGTAAAGGGGAAAAAACTCATTCCTCCTGTTTTAGACCGTTGTTGCTTTGACTTTGAGAGATTTTGTGAGTTCCATGTCACATACACGCTTTTTTTTTATAAGAACAATTTTATAAGAACAATGAGGCTCAAATTTGCCCAAAAAATAAGAACAAGCTAAGAACAATTGTGAATTGAGGCTCGGCTTCAGATTCAAATGTAACTAAAAGTTTTTAATGAAAAACGCAACACATCGCGTCATTACATGTAGCTTTTCCTTGCAGGTTTGTCTGCAGTTAGAAACACTGACTGACTGAGTGAGCAGAGAAGAAAATAGAAATTGTGCCGCACGTGTTTTTAAAAACTAAACTGAAACTTTATGACAGTGCCGAAGTGTATAATTGACACGATGGAAACAAGAACAAATTAAGAACAATTGGGGCTCAAATTGTTTAAGAACAACGAGGCTCAGCCAAACTCTACTGGTTCTTATAAAAAAAAAGCGTGCACATGTATGAACAAAATGATTTTGATTGAGTCTGATCTGATGCGTAATTGGAGTTCTTGTCACATTATTAAAATAAATTAAACTTCGGATGATTCAGTTTTTTTAAATTTGTTGTTTTCTAAATATGCATATTTGTAAAGTAACTCCGGTCCTCATACTTTTTATCTATGTACATGAACAAACTTTTTGAGAACGCCAAGACTTTGATTTGGTGCCCAATGTCAAGATTGAATAATCTAAGAAGAATCACAGCCGGCTCTGTCCCAGGTCTCAGGTCCATTTTCAAGGAACACAGCCTTTGGACTAGAAAAATTGTTTTACGTATAAAAAATAAGAAAAACTCACATGCACTTAGTGTGATCAGTTTAAGGTGGTTTATGAAGAGCTGTGGAAAATAGTCTGGTTCTGTACAAAATAAGCTTCAATACTTTGGTAAGTACGAGCCGGTGTGATTATACCCTTGTCCAGACACCTAACTAACACATCAAAAATTTGTTCACAAACTTTATCATTTCATCTGAAACTTTATGGTTTGATTTTTCAAAGTAAAGCGGCTAATCATGAATGTTGGTGTGAATTTAGGCCACCACATAACACCAAGCCACGTCTCTACGTGTTTTTCTTTCAAGAACAAACAGTATATTTCTAAACAGTTTCGGACTTCCGCCAGGATTAACGGCAGAGACACTAATTTTGAACCAAACAGACTTGGCAGAGGTTACCTCAGCCTCGATCCGTCCACAGACAATAAAACTACAAGTACAATTTAATCAAAAAGAGGGAAAAGGAACTTTTCTGAAACGCTTGTCAAGTGAAGCTTTCAAACACTTTTTTTGTACTTGTGTGGACAGCGAAAGATGGATTTTGTTTTTAAAACGCTCACTGAAAGAATAAAAGCCATCCAGGTGACGTGATAGTTTGCAAAACACACCGAGAAATGTTCCCATAGTTTGCTTTTCTACGCCTGCGTCAGTTCAACTTCATAGGTATTGTAATTATTGTTATTATTATTATTATTATTATTATTATTATTATTATTATTATTATTATTATTA
>JAOBRH010408389.1:0-11119 GCA_027575125.1 Umimayanthus parasiticus | reverse complement strand
CGAAACATCAGTCAACACCAACAACAGTCCTTCTCAGGACTACACTACAAACCCGGACGATCACTCAAACCACAACAAGGTATGTATTGTTTTGTACATTATGGCAAAAGCTCTGGGTGAATTAGTAGACGATGACGTCACCAGCTACAAGATTGGCGAAAACGTTGCACTGTGCTTGTTGTATATTAGAGCTGTTTGTGGCAATTTTTGTTGGCATTGTAGGCAATATTCGGCTTTTAAAAATTATTAGGTAAAAAATATGTCTTCCGCAGATAAAATGGTTACAATAGACGCCCAATCCTAAATGATAGTGGAAACTAAACAAAACCCAAAGGAAAGTACACCAACCAACTGAGCTTCTGCTTACATATGCACCTAAAGGCTTTGCTCTCTAAGCAACACTCGAACCGATACAATTACCTTTAGAAGCGAATGACTCTGTGCTCCAGTTCAAGCACAAGTTTACTTTGAGTCACAAGTGTTTTCAGTTCACTGGTCACCAAACCAATAAAATATCTGTCGTCTCGTTCCTCAGAGATGCAAGGGTAGCCGCTCTCGGATGCGGTGCGGGCGGTGTCCCGATTATACTTGGCAACATCATTAGGCAATTTTTGGCGTTTGAAGCAACTTTTTTCAGTTCTGGCAACCTCGAGCAACTTTTGCTTTTCTGACTCCTGAGCTGACCAGTTATAAACTTACAGCAACAATCAAGCAAGGAAGTGTTAACAAATTTGAAAGAAAACTCAATTTGTGTGAATTTTTTCATGTTCTATATCAAGTTTTTGATTAAACAAACATTTTCCGTGCCTGTTGCCGTTCTTAATATTATAACGACTAATCAGCAAAAATAACGTGTGGAAACCGTTCCCACTTATTTTATTGTCGTGAACGGAAATGAACAGTGAATTGTCGACCAGAAGTAAAGAACCGCATTCTATGACAATTCGACTGCAGTGCCGCGGATGTGCAATTGTTGAAAATTAACTTGAAGCTTGTGTTATTGTATCGATACAATAATGCAAAGTGGGTGCGACGTGTGACAGTTTGATTTCGTGCGAGACATTGTATGGCTAGAGAACAGACTCTGAGAAAGTAGAGTTTAGATGCGTTCATATTTAAGGAGCAAAAATTCAAGAATTCGCCCTAAATTCAAGTAGTTTTAATAGTAGCAGCTACTCTTAAGAAAGACCGGCTACGGGAGTGGCACTCAACGAGAAAAGCTATAGGATGTCCCCCCGGAAATTGTACAGTAAAACTCTACTTTGAGAAGGAAGTATTCCACTGTTTATTGAACAATATCAGTAACAATAACTGACACTTTTTAACAATATACTATTACATATTTGTTCACGGATGGTCAGTATTGTTATGCTTCAAAGACCTTTCGTGGCGACTCAACATTTTTCCATAACTTGTCTATTTCCGGATTACGTCGCTTCAGTTCGAAGTTTAGTCAGCTCCGTGATAAGCTTTCATACCTTTGCTGTACTTTCTACTGTAAGGTATTGTTCGTGGAAAATACGGCATTACATGTACCTGATGTTCCAGCTCCAGCTGACCTGCCGGAAAGTTAGTTCAAGTGACACCACACATGCTACATTCTTACAGTTTTTATTTCATTTTAAAATTCTTACCATATTGTATTCTGTATTATATGTATTATACGGCGACAACCCTCAAGGTACTTTAAGTCTTAACATTTTTCGTTCTGGCAGAGCGTATCCAAGCACGAGTGTATTCTCTGGGGCTTTACGCGAAACAGCCCATAACTCCGCTCCTTCAATCCGTTTGACACGAGGCGCACGATACCTAATTTAAAAAGAAAACAACAACAAAAAAACCCAAGAAAACAGAAAACCCTGCCATATTAAGGTTACAGTACCTTCTTGACTTTGCCGACTTTTTGCAACTTTACGCCAGTCACACTCCGGATTAAATACAAATAATGTCATTTTTATCCAGTCAAATAAAAATATCAGTAGTCAAGTATTATGACATGTATATCAATGAGTCAGCTCTTTAATAAAACAAGTTTTAATTTCAATTTTCAATTTTACCAAATCTTCTGTCAATATTTTTTCATTTCGCTAGGTTTCCAGTGCACTGAGTAATCAGGGCCATCTTAGTCACTTTTGGCCGTGAATCTTCCTATTTTTAAACCCCTGCTTACCAGTATTTTTTTACCCCAGAAATCCCGAAAATGTGCGACCCCATTCTAGTAGCTCTACTAAAAATGTAACCCCATTATAGTCAATCCAGTTGTGAAAATGCGACCCCATCCTGCGGCGCATCCCCAGTAGCCTTTTCAGTACTAGGAAGTACCCCCGCCTCCCCCCACCGGGATCGAGAGTTTGCGAGGAATAACCTGGGCAGTATTTTTCTCTCTTGATAACCGCAATAAATGCTGATCACCGCCAAACCCGACAGAATCAGAAATTTTTATCGACAGAGGCAATAATTGGTCGAACCGTAAGTGTTACATGCTGAAACGTCTGCCTCGCATAGTTCGTGAATGTTAACTACAACCCTGAGTACGTCTTTAAAAAAATGTCATTTCATGACAATAAATGCCGCCACCGGCTGTACACAGGCTCCTGTTGTCCTCTCATTCAAACTGTGAGTTGAGATAAGATTTCGAACTTTCCTGTTAAAGATCCAGATCTCTTTAAATTCACATGATTTCTAGAGTAGAATACAGGTTCGTACAGAGCTTTTGTTCGTCTGAGGTTTTGCAGCTGTGAAATGTTATTTTGTACGTTTTGAAGCGATATTTCTTGAGACCAGTAGCAACCTTCTTGCTTGGTAGAGGAAAGGGGGGGGGGTGGGGAACTGACTTGGTCCCCCAGCCCCTCCGTTTCGTTCATGGCAAAGAAGCACATTTCCAAGCCACTCCTTTGTTGACGTCTGCGTCTGAATTATCACAAATTAATTGACAAATCTCAGGCGAAATTAATTTACGATGAAAGAAAACTTTAGTTGATTCAGTGATAACAGATATTCTACTCTAGAGATCATGATGCTTCAAATTGTAGACATTAAAATATTGTGGGCCGATTATTCAAATGAAGTCTAATCTTTGCCAGTGTTTATCTTTCGAACTGTTCGAAGGAGTTAAGATGAGATAGGTTTAAATAGTCCTTGATTTTTTGTTGATAGGCTTCGTTCAAATCACCAGCTCCGTGTATTACATTCTATCTAAAAAGTGGGATCATCGATCCAACGTTTGTCCATCTAAAAAACCTATAACATCCCCATGCAAGTAAAATTCCAAATGCCGCCTTGACAGAAAGCTTCAGCAGTTGACTTGTTCTGCTTGCTGTCGGGACCCTGCACGAAAGAGAAAGACATGTACCAGTCATTTGAGAAAGCTCAACATCGAGTCATTTTGCTGAGTCAGCAGCATTTGTCATTCTACACTTCAGGTGCTCCCCGCAAGGCTTTTCAGAAACCTGTTCACATCAAGTGTAAGGTTCAGAGGTTGAGGACTTTGACCGCCATCAGCGGTTCACAACGACTTTAAATTAATTTCAATTTGCTTTTCCCCTGACGGAGAGAGACACTGCTACAGATTTCCCCAGTTACAGCTGGCCCTCTGTGGGGGAGGAGGTGCCAGTCCGACAGAAGACCGACATTAGCCTGCTCCTATCGAAAAGTGTATGGGTTCTTTTAAGTCCCCCGATAGAACGTTGAAGGATTGGACCAACCGCTTAGCCACTTGACAAAAGTCGCTAGTTGAAAACCCTTTGACTTTGAAAATGTGATAATTTTAGACAAGTGCTCCCAATGGAAACAAGAGACTATTTTTAGAAGCTTGCGTGGTACTCAACAAAGGTCAATAACGCTTTGAACGAACACATCGATTTTCCACGCGTTTATCGTAATCTGAAAGATTTTTAACTAGCAACTTTTTGGAATTGTAAATAGTTTCTTTCGTTGTTTTTATTCTTACCAACTAATTTTAATTCAGTTTAACTGAGAAAGTTCGCTGAATGACCGAAACGATTCAAGACATCAAAAACTATTTTACCAGAGTTAACTCTACCAATTTTGAACAAGTACAGTATAAATTATAGCGTCATACTGTCTTGAAGTAATGCTTTAATATCTGTTCCATGCACAAAATACTACAAAATTTGTTGTTACTCATGGCCGGACTGTTGGCGAGTGTTCATACTTACTTCATGAGTTCTTGAACATCGACATCTTTGCCCCAGTTGTCGATAATGCCTTGAACGTGGCCTATTCCAACAACACCCACAATAACACTTGGGATTATGCCTTGAGGTTCTGCAAATCAAATTAATTGGAGCATATATCATAGTCCAACACCAACCTTAAAACAAGTTTGCATTAACGTGTACGGAATCAGGGTATGTATCGTTGGCTGATGGAGGAATGTGTGTTGGATGAAGGGTCCTGCCGGGTGGTAGACGGAGTTGAAAACTGATAAATGTGCAAAAATGGGAGACTCAAGACAAAACTGGCAATTGAGTTACACTTTATTTAAACATTTGTAAAAGCTATTTTCCATGTAAGCATAATTCATCAAAATAAGTACAGTTGGCTTAGTTGGCTAGAGGAACAATTTAATCATAACTGTAATCGAGAAAACTTTTAGTTTTATTAACAATAAACTATGTCTTGTCGGTTGACGTTTTGTTTCATCTTATCAATCCCACAATGCAACGGAACATGCATTTTGAAAGCGCATTGATATATTTCATAAAATCATCAAAGATTTTTAGAAAACAATAAACTGTAATTATTTCTTGCAAGTTCCAAAATTGTAGTGTGGATACCTCTGTGTATCAGCTTTATACATATGTATATCATCGACGTCAGCATTTTCACTAGCCCTCAACACCAGAACAAAATCATACTTAACGAGGAACGTCTTCTTGCAACTTGCTATGTGCAACGCTCGCCACAGCAGCGCATTGTAAGTTACAGTACACAGAGGCTGAGGTTTACACTACTGTCATACTGCTGTCCACACTAATGTCACAGCGATGACAATTGCCACTAGTGTGACATCGGTGGTAGTGACAGTATTGTGATAGCAGTGGACGTAACTGTGCTGTGGCAGCTGACAGCGATGGCAGCAACATCAGTGTGACAGCGATGTGCAAATCATTGTGAAAGTAGTAGCAACTGACAGCGCTGTCACAGCACTATCACTGGTTGCCATCGCCGCCAAACTAATGTGCACACTGTTATGTCAGCACTGTCACTACCACTGCTGTTCCAGCGCTGTAACATTGCTATCAGCACCATCGCTGGCAAAACGCTGTGCTCGTTTTCGCTGCCACAATGCTGTGTACATCGGTGCTCTACCGCTCTGGGATTCCTCCTGTGTAGATATGTTACACGCTACAACTCGCTTCACCGCAATGTTGTGAAAAGCAGAAGATTGTTCAACTCTCTCTGTAATTGGCTTGGCCATTTTTTTGTTGCGTATAGCAAAATACACAATGTTACACAACTTGCTTGCGAGCAAAATAGAATTGCCTCGTGTAACAGGTTCTTTAGTAATGTTCCTAGTTCGCTACTTACATGTAGTAAGTAAGAAAGTACCGACTTTATTTAATGAGGGTAAAGCCTGGTTCACATTAACGACATAACAACATAACGGCAAAGTCACGCAAACGCAAAAAGCACCGTATATCGATGTCTTATGTCACCAGTGTGAACAACACAACATAATGGCCCATAATGACATAACAGGAACATAATGACATAAACATAGCAACATAAGGAAAAAACTGACCTTTTCTTTATGTCGTTATGTCCACGTTGTTATGTCGCTAGTGTGAACCAGGCTTAACAACATATATATGCACTGTTTACATAAATGCAAAGTGCCTTCTCTAAATTAGAAAATCAGTTGCAAGTTGAAAAGAAACAATATGACAAAACTGAAAACAAGCCCAATGCAACAAAGCTAAGAATATTTACGACTGCCTAACCTTGGGCGCTTGCGCTGTCACTATGACAACCACTCAATTCGCTGTTACCACTCAATTTTGCTGTATTGTTCCAGTCCCTTTTCGGTCAGACTACGACAAAATAAAGTAACCCTGAGCGTAACTCTGAGAGTAGCTATAACCAGGTCCCATCGTTCATTCGCCCCGTCCGTTTTCAAAAACCTCCATTTTCATTTTATTGAAAACGCATAAAAAGAATGGCATTCACACTAGCGTTTTCATACCGTTTCCGTCTGTCCACACAAGGACGTTAGACCTACGTTTTGAAAAACTTCACCCTGGAGAGCGTTTTAGAAAACCTTCGTTTTCGGTTATATACACCTCCGTTTTCGGTGGTATTAGTGTGGACCGGGTGTGGAAGGAAGACGAAACGGAAAAAAAGTATGCGTTTTCAAACGAAAACGCATTAGTGTCGACGGGGCCTAAAAGACCGACTGTGAGCCAAGGCTAATCTCTCACCTCCATCGGGCCCGTGTATATGCACAGGTACGGCCGATAGTCGCAGTGTCCGGGCAAGAAACTGGTCCCTCTCAGTAACAAACACTTTGTATAACGTAGGAAAGTCGCCGGTCATTTCCGCTAACATCTCTGCCAATAAATCCTTTTGTTTGCATTTTTCTACATCTTCAGCACTGAAAAATGTACAACTTAATTATAATGAGGAACTTTACCTGAAGCCGTTATAACTTGCCAGATAAGATAATGAAACTGAAAGTTTACATCTTACAAGGGACCCAGAACGCCAAAAAACTTGCGGCTATAAAAGTGGAAAGATGAAAAATGCGCACAAGCACTCACATCGGATTACTCGTAAAAGTTACAATGGATCAAACTTCTTACGGGTCTTCCCAGAGGATACAAACGTATCTGTTAAAATCAATTCTCTACAGCAAGTAAAACAAGAGTCTCCTTTTTTGTTTGAGATATCAAAATGTAGCGCTCATTGCACGTGGCGCGTAATAAGTATCATGAAAAAACAAAAAGTTTTTGAATAAAATAAAACAGTTTCGTTATTATAACTTTATTCCCAATTTCAATTATACACGGCGGGTATAAATACATTTCCCAGGGTCAGGGAGTTATCTCGCGTGAATCGTTAATTGAGAGTTAAATACACCTTCCTGGACATTCTGGACATTACCACCAATATTCAGTTGGATGTTTACAAACTGAAGCCACAGGCCTACATGTAACATAATAAGTTTGGTTGTCCCGACATTAATCCCGATTTTAAAATACACTCTCAGCTCTAGCTCACATAAACAACACTTGCAATTGCTGCCAACAGTACTGACCTTATGGGTTCCTTGCTCATAATCAGGTGCCAAGCTAGTTTCATCTTCTGCCAAATACTAAGAGCGGCCATTGCTCGAGACAGTGTTACCTACAAAACAAATAAAAAGGATTGTTCACAACAATCATTTTAGGAATGTTGGTTCTGAAGTGTAAAAGGAACCAGGTGTACACAGACTACCATATAAAGCTCTTTTTAATAGAATGGAGAGTTTCACTCAATCCCAAGAGATAGGAAATACAAAAATAGGGTGACCATGTAGATGTAGTGAAGATAGATTCAACTACAGTTGGACATTGGTATCAGTGTTAAAGTAGTTTGAAAAAGCTTTCCATTTTACATATCCACTAAACTTTTCGAAAGGCTAAATTGCTTGTAGCAAAAGACAACAGCTGCTAGTTAAAAACTTATGTGTTAAATTGTACAATAACATTTCAACTCACTCAGTCAACCCTTGTACTCTCACTGTTATTTTCATTGCCATAGCAATTTGACAGGGCCCCAAACACACCCTACTTTTAGCATTTGAATGCATTTTACACAAAAATTAGCTGGTTAACCTCCTTTGTATATTTGCATCAAAACTGTTTGCACACCTAGGGAAACATTTAAGAAAATTTCAAAACACTCACAAATAGAGTAAAACTGTGGAAATGTTCTGGAGTGAGAAACAAACACAAAGGCAAAAACAAAAAGCAAGAGTCCATGAAGGTTACGGTACCTGAATTGGTCTATCCCCTAAGTGGATTTGGCAGTTGGGAACCTTTCTTGCCTGCAGTACAGATAAATAGCCTGTTGTCATTCTATTGTGACTAGTCTAATTGCCATGCAAAATATGCACTGTGATAGTTATAATCTATGTCTTTAGGCATTCAGCACATGAATTGAACAATGAAAAATTGTAGCTGGAATTCTGCACACAAACAAGACTTTTCTTGTTTGAGTGAGCCCATTCACAGTGAATTAGTTTGTGAAAGAGGCCCTCGAGTGGTTTTCATGTTAACACAGAGCACCAAAGAGTTTTAGGCACTGTCACAGAAATTACAGTGCTGCAATTTGCAACTGCTACTAACATTGTGTATACAGTAATATATGACTGTAATACATGTAATACCCTTATAGGTCCATCATACTCAAGATTTTATACACATAGTGTTAAACCTATGTACAGCATTTGAGAGTCTGTACAAAAATCACCAACTCAGGTAGGGTTTAAGCCCAGGACTGTCAGGTTACTAGACCATAGCTCTATGTCTGTGTGTTACTCGTAGATATCTTGTATGTTAACACATAATTACCAGTACATTTGTAACCCACACACCCCTCTGAGTTGGTTCAGTAGTTCAGTGGGTACAGCAGCAGCCTGGTAACCGGAAAGTCATGAATGGGTTCCATTTTTCTTTCACTGACTCTTGAACAACGTAGGTTTGACACTACAAAAAAGTAAACTACACACTGGTCTCTTTTAAAAATTCTTCCTACATGTAAATTTTCTCCCAAACTTCTGCTACTTCTGATGGGGTACTGACAACTAAAAATAATAAAAGAGATTTTGCAGCCAGCAGCTTTTTAGAGCTTAAAAGCAAGACATTTTTAAAGTATCTCAGTCTTGTGGACATCCATTGAAATACATGTAGGAAGGTGGATAGGAACAAAAACTTTATTGACGAAATTAAGGTACTGTATACACATTAAATAAAATGGATTTATCTTGTAGTGGGCAATGAATATTGCTTAGATGAGATATGTTTTTCTAATAATAACAATTATTATTATTATTATATGGCTGACTGAATTCGCGTGCTGTGATTGGTCAATGGAAGGTCCATAAGTAGCCGTATGGACCTCTAGCTCTCGATCACCTTTTCAAAACTGGAATAATCAACAAAGCTTGGGCCATAGCTCGGTCCATAACTTGCTGTACGGACCTTCCACTCGGCTAATAAGAGGTATCTATTAGAAAATTCTACTGTATGATTTTAGGCCAGCCAATCTAACTGTGAGTGTATGTTTTATGGTCAGTCATGTCCAACCAAGTCAAAACTGTAATTATTTTATTAATAAGTGGTCACATAAATTTGGCTAAGTCTTGTTTTCTTTACAGTTATTATCATTCAGATAAGCCAGATTTTAGGACAGGAAGATATTTTTGCACACAGACTGACTATGTCTGTTCACATCCTCACAATCTGCACATTAAAAGTTATAATTTTACGTGATTGCAAGACAGCTTGCAGTGATGTTTTCAAAAGCAAGTGCATGTTTTTCCAGTATATGATTGTATCATTTTGTATAACATAGTATATACAACCATGTTTTTGTTGAAGATTGTGGTAGACAAAATATGCTGTGAACCTGCCATCACAAAAAGAGTTGCCTTAAAATAATGTGTTGTGGAGCCAAAGGAATGCACTGAATACACCATACCTCCTTATAAGCTGCTCTGAACTCTCCGCCTGGTGCCATACCCAGCTGTTTAGTGATGTGTGCCGACATACTGAGTAACAGAACCTGCATTATGCCTCCAACTACACCTGCCTGCCACACAGAGCACAAAAGAAACTCCTGAGGATCCATTATATGTTGCAGTACATACACTGTATACATGGATTGTATGTTGTACAGACAGATTTTAATGAGGCACTGGATTGAAAAGGCCAGATTATTCAATTTTGCCACTGTTTCTCATACTATGTAGGGGAATTTAATTGACAGACTCTTTTAAATTAAAATTGGTTTTGGGGATTCAACAAAAATAAATTAATATGATGGTGTAGTTGGTTCATTACTTTTCATAATTTTTATCTGACTAACAAACACTATTCCCATTCACTAAGAAGCAATAAAATAATTATTGGTTGGTTCAGTAGTACAGTTGACGCCTGATAACTCAAACCTTCAAGGAAATTGAAAAAGGTTTGAGTTACTGGAAGTTCGAGTTATAGAGGATAAAATTACCTGTACATATAGAAAATGACCTGAAGGGAAATGAAAATTACTTTGACTTAGCGTAAGGTTCGAGTTAATTAGCAAGGGTTTGAGTTATTGGGAGTCAATTGTATGAGGCAAATTCTTGCACATCAGTTAACTACAATATGTAAAATAAAATGTTATATAATTCTAGTATGAAATGCAGTACATTAATATATGGCCTCATTCTATCAGACAGTACAATTACATATGTCCTCTCATAGCACTGTTTTCTTATTTGCCAACATTTAAAAATTAATCAGAAATCAGGACACTATCATTGTTGTACCCCCCCCCACAGCAATTTTAACTTTGATGAAGGAAATTTTTAACAAATTTACAGTGCCATTGTCACAATGTAAACTTGCCCTTAGAAGAAAACTGCATGTGTGCCATCAATACAGTTCAGATCAATAAAAGACCAAATTCCGTCTCCATTTACACTAAGCACATTTGGAACACAAATGATTTATTGATTTTTTAACACTAATCAATATTTTTACTTAAAAATGGGATTTATTTACCAACTGAAATTTCAGAAAATTGGGACATCCAGATTTTTGGAGATTTTGAAAGTTAAAAATCAAGACTGTCCCAACTAAATTGGGAGGGTTGGCAAGCATGGTATTTATCCAATTAATTTATATGATCTTTAGAACAAGAAGTTTTGTTTTAAAAACTTCATTATAACAGTAAATGAAAACACTAAACAATTATAGATGTTTCGATGTCGACTTGACACAATTATCAAGATATAAAATTGAGTGGAATGAATAGAGCTGATACATATATACACAGAATGAAAGTACACATATATATTTTAAATTATTGTTCTTAAAATGCACTAGGGAAAAGACTAAGCTAATAGAAT